>JAPFFP010052975.1:0-29886 GCA_026153255.1 Solanum medicagineum
CTACCCCCGTGATAGGATCGACCCTGGCTAGGTGATTCTTCCACCCCTCGGGTTACCACCCATCAACAAGCAATATATTTTATCTTTCAATTACCTTTGAGATGATTCTTTTGGTGGTCAAAATATTGGAGCTATAGGATTGTAGATACAACATATGGAATATAGACAATCACAAAAGACAACACCATAATGAAAGGAGTAGGTTACACAAATAATGAAATGCATAGGGGGTAGAACAACATATGAACTTTATTTAGTAGAACGAACTCGTGTACGTTTGTATCCAAGTATGTATGTAGAATTGAAGGTGACTATGTATGGGAGCATACGAACATGTGAAAGAGTCAAGACTCCATTAATAATTCATTTGGAGTTGGTAAGTGTCTTTATGTGCCAAGGAGGGATCTATGTTTCAGGCCAAATAATACAAAATCAATTAGCCTTACATAACTCGCTGTACGACCTCGCTATTACCTCGAGATAACCTTACCTTCCTCCAAATATTTATCTACAATATAGTAGGTGATAAAACTAGCATTAGCAACCAATAAATACATCTTGGCAGCCCAATCTCATAAAAAAAAAACACACACGGGCAGCAAGCGGATAATTATAAACCCGAGCGTATTCTTTCAACCTTTTCGCCCCTAATCATACTTTCTAATATACATTCTCATATACCTATCATTTGCAGCCTATTTTAGTGCCATAACAGTCCTACAACAGCCCACAAGACACAACACATAACAATTCTACACAACATACAAATGGGCGGCATAACGTTTAAACCTTTCGCTACATTTTGACATCAACAATTCCAAACCTGTTCCAACTTTAACCAAACAGTCCCCACCATATATACACATAAAACCAGTCCTAAAACAATTCAAAAATAGTCCTTAAAATAGGTGGAGGATGTGATACCATAGTCCTCGATCAATTAGCCACAAATTCCTATTACGAGCACAATTATGATATCACACAGGAACTCATTTTCGCGGACTGTAAAAATGGTGCAATAGCCTTTATACATCATTATAAAACCAATATTCATTAAGAACAGTAGCATCCTTTCATAATCAATCCAACCAAAAAGAGAAAAGCTTCCAAATAAACAAGAAAAATGTACAACAACTTTTGGAACACATGCTGTCCAACAATTTCAGCAAGCATAACTAGCATATATTTCTTGTTTGTCATGGGATAAGTATAATAAATACATGGATATTTCCACTTACCTTAGCCTTCAAGATTCAGGTTTCCTTCAATAACCCTAGAGGGTTGTATTGGCTGCGTTGTGAAGTGAAGTAAAGAGAAAACAAGACTCTTTAGGAAAGCTGAAAAATTATTTCAAGTGAAATGACTTAAGGGGCTGTTTTTTAGCCCTTTTAAAGGGTCTCTTTGGCCGACTTTCTCTTGAACTTTTGACCACATATTAGTACATGTTAAGAAGCTGGTGATGCAGCAGCCTGACCCCCAGACTTGGGCCTAAATGGGTCTTAAAGTTGATGGGCCTTGGCTGCCCATTTTTCCTAATTCCTACTCATTTAGTTTGGGCCAAATTAGTCAAGTGGTTGTGATGTACCTTTGGTCTTTTCATATCCTTCTTGGGCTAAAAATATAGTCCATTTATGATGCTAAAACATGGGCTAAATTACACCCTTAACACGGACTTTATTAATAATTGGACTTGGACAAATTCGACGTCGGTCCTTGTCTCCGTTTAGCTAGAAATTTAAGCTAAGCAACTAGGTGACTCACCTGCTAGCTTCCTAAGTCCTACAAGCGCCTCAATTCTCTCACTTTGTTTAGGGTCGTGATCTCTTGAATTTGACATAAAACCTATTTATACTCAACCCTCTTTAGCATTAGACATACATATCTCCCTCTAATTTGAGATTCAAGCACTTTTAAAAATGGGCGCTAATTTGACCAAACCATATCATGTTTCATTTGCATAGTACTAGTATTGTAAGATGTGGGGTGTTACAGAAAATGGTAGTTGGGTACCTGTATCAGAGAAGTTAATAAGTATGCCATTAGTCTAGTTGCTATGTATATCTCATTGTTTGTGTAGATTTAGTCGCTTAAGGACAAACAATAATGTGATGTCATAATACAACACATTTGGTGCCTAAAATAAGATATTTTGTGAGTTTTCAAAGAGACTTTTTAGTGTTTTGATGTGTTTTTGTGTTAATCTTGCAGAAAAGTTAGGTTGGGATGATTTTGAAGAAAAGTTACAGATTTTACTGAAGCATAGGCCATATGAGCCCACCTACAAGTCGTAGGTTGTGTCGTTGTGGAATTAGAGACAAAAAATCAGAAATCCGCCAAGTGAAGATCACTCCTACGAGTCCAGCCTATGAACTATGAGACATTCTACGATTCGTACAGGTACACTCATAGCATAAATCAGAGAGCCAAAATGTTGGACAAAAAAATTGAAGACCAAGACTACGAGATCAACATACGAGTCGTAGCACAAGCAACGACTAGTACCTATGGGTCATACCAGTTCAGTCCAAAATACCAAGATCCTGATAACCTATGAGTTGTGACTGTAAAACATATCAGCTGCCAGCTCTCTTTTCTGTGCAAATTTTACGGTTATTTTGTACACACTATATATAGCTTAAGTTAGGTTATTTTGAATGGGCGACCAGAGATACTACTCCAACATATTTTTGAAGCTTTTCTTAGGTTCTAGAGTAGTTTATTTGTTCTTTCTTGAAAAACGCATTTTGGAAAATTGCAAACCTTGCTTTGTACGCATTGTTGATCAATCAAGCTTGTGGTTTGGAACTTGTGGTTCCTATTTCCTTCATTGTTATTGGTGAAACTCTTAACTATGTCTCTTTTTTGCTTTTTTGTGTGTTTTGCTTTAGCCATGAGTAGCTAAGCACCCACAACTTGGGGTTGTGGGAACCATAGGTAGTTGACTTGAAATGACCTAGGTTTTGTGCATATTTATGATTAGGGTTTTGCATGCATTATTTATCTCCCTTCATTATTAATGTCGTTTGGTGGTGGCCAACACCAAACCCTGCCTACTATCACGATCCTGACCAAGGTACTGACGAATAGGAAAAGGGAAGTAGATGATAGGATTTAGTTGATGTGTTCCCATGTAATCGACCAAACTTGACCTAATGGAGGTTGACTAGGACAATCGGTAACAGTTAGTTGGAATTCCATGGTAGCCAACCAACGCCATGGTGAAATTCGACCTTTACCTTCACAAGAGGGTTGGAAGTACCTAAGTTACTATCCTGCATGCGATTCACTAATTATAGTTATGTTATCTAGGGTAATTGAATCAACGAACCATTGGAAACACAACTCCCAAGTTGTTCACGAAATTGAGTATTTTTCTATATTCTACTCAGCATTTATTTTATGTTGTTTTTGAATCACAAAAAAACCCCTTTTTACAGACTTTAATTATAGATACTAGAAATGATTTGTAGTGAAATCTTGTAGTCAAGCCCTGTATTCCCTATGGATTCGACCCTAACCTCGATTAGGTTAATTACTGATAGCGACCGCTTTCTTATTGGAGCGTGACCATCATCATAAAATTATGGCACCGTTGCTGGGGAAAACGACTAGGTTTGGTTTGATTTCATTATTAGTTAATTCTATTGTTGATTTTCTTAAATCTTGTGTATTTTACTTTTGTCTTTTGTTTTTGTGTTTAAATTTACTTTCAGGTTGTGCCAGGTTGTATGCCAACACAAGGAGTCAACGTGAACCTTTAGCTCCGATAAATTTGGAGATCCATAGACTTTTCAGAAGAATGGCTCAAGTTAATAAAGATGTTGCGGTTGAGGAGGAGATAAATCTGAATGATGAGGATGTAAGAGGAGATGATAATTCACCAAAGGATAATAGACCACAACTTAGGGACTTCAATGGGAATGCTTATGGTTGGAACCAATACCGACTAAACCCTATGGTGATGGATGTGACTGGCTCTATAGTACTACCCCCTCTACTGGCAGATGCCAAGTTCGCAGTCTCAACTGGATTGCTCCAAATGCTCCAAAACTTTGGCTTATTCATATGACTACCGTCAGTTGATCCCCACCGTCATCTCCAAAATGCTGTCTTTGTATGAAAAAGTGTTATGGCGACACAAAATATTACTATTGACGCAGTTGGATTTAGGGTGTTTTCATTGTCATTGACCGGCAATGCAGCCATATGGTTGCCTGAGCTTCCTCTGGGTACCATCACGAGTTGGGCTGAGCAACGGAGGGTGTTGCTCGAAAGATAATTCCCAAGGTCAAAGAAACTAAAGCTTAGGGACTAAATTAACAACTTTGAGCAATTGCTTGGAGACTCTCTTAGCACTACATGGGAGTGATTCACCAAATGCTTGAGAATGGTCCCTGATCATAAGATTGTTGATAATGCTTTGGTCAAGATCTTTTATAGAGCACTTGATGATAAAAGCAAAGCATGTGCGGACATGATCATGGGTGGTGTTTTTCTTGATCAACCGTTAGATCTTGTCATTGAGAGAATGGAGCAAGTGGTGAAGACCAACCCAACATAGGGCCAAAGTGAGAGGGGTATGACAAAAAGCTCTTGTACGCTTATCATAAATAATAGGCAAGCAAAGGTGAATGAAGAGATCATGGAACAACTTGCGCAACTCAGTAAGAGCATGGACTTGGTTGTAAAACAAAATGAAGCAAGTGTGCAAGTGGTAACCCATCAACTCCCAAAGACTTCGGTTTATGATGATCAATTGTTTGATGAGGATGCATGCTTTATGAGCAACCAAGCAACGGGTTTCTGGAACAACCCCCAAGGATCCACCTCGAATTATTGGAGACACAATTCTGGGAATCAAGGTTGGAACTTCAATCAAGAAGGGGCATACAGAGATAATAGGGGTGGATACTATGAAAGAGAGAGAGTGTCAGACGCAGAATGTGGTAGAAGAAAAGGCTACAGAAATGGTCCTTATTTACCACCACATAACCATGATCCTGGATCAAGTAGTTCAAGGATTGAAGGAATGTTCGATAAATTATTGAAGAGGACGGATCACCGTAACGAGACTTTCAAGGGGATGAAGACCGGTATTTCAAGTATAAATCAGAAAATAGAGTCTCATTCTATGACAATCAAGTAGCTTAAACAATAATACAAATATCTTTACAATTTAACCAAGCCAAAAGGCCACTCTATCAAGAAACATGGTTCAAAAGCCTGAAAAGGAAGGACATTACATAGCAGTGATGACGAGGAGTGGCAAGAGCACAATAGATCCCTCTATGCAAAAGGTGAAGAATAGGAACCACAAGAAGAGAATCAATGAATGAACCCAAGCATACAATGCAGAAGAGCAATCTAAGAAGTATAAAACCTTTCCTAGGCCCCCTCCTCCTCTCCCTCAAAGGCTTGGAAAGAGAAAGGAGGAATGTAAGTTTGAATAGTTTTTGGCAATGCTAAAAAAATTATCAGTAGACCTTCCTTTAGTTGATGCCCTTGAAAGGATGCCAGGACATGACAAATGAGTGAAGGATCTAGTCAAAAAGAAGCTAAAAGTGAGTCAAGAACTCTCCAGAGATGTTCAATGTTATAGTGCCATCACTACAAAGTCATTGGTGCAAAAGCGTGAAGGCCTGGGTGCATTCACCATACCATGCACTGTAGGATAACTAGTGTTTGCTAAAGCACTGTGTGATTCGAGAGCTAGCATTAATTTGATGCCTTTCTCCATATTCAAAAAGCTTGGTTTGGGAAGCCTTGTCCCTACAAAGATGCGGTTGTTGATGGCAAACAAAATAGTCAAAAAGCCTGTGGAGATTTTGTATGATATGCTGGTAAAGTTAGACAAATTTATATTTCCTGCAGAATTTGTTATACTTAACTATGAGGTTGATTTTGCAGCACCAATCATTTTGGGAAGACCTTTCTTAGCCACAAGACAAACATTAGTAGATATGGAGAAGAGTTTACTCACTTTCAGGCTTGGCGAGGAGGCAGTGGTGTTTCAAGTGGGTCAGCATGAAGAGAAGAGTACGGAGTTCAGTCATCTTAATAATTTCATCTGATAAGGAAGATGAAGTCGAAATGCCTATAGAATTGAGGCTTGGTATTGATCTTTTGGCAATTGTGTTGATGAACTTTGAAGGTGAAAACATTCTTAATTATGAGGAAACAGTAAATGCTCTTGGAGTTTCATTTGTGCCAAGGCGGCAAGCAAGGTTGGAGTTGAATTTATGCAACAGGTAGACACCACCTACAAAGCCTTCTGTAGAAGTGCCACCAGAGTCAGAATTAAAGGCATTACCACCGTATCTGAAATACGCCTACTTGGGAGAGAATAGTACAATATCCGTCATCATTGCAACAGATTTAAGTGAAGCTTAAACAGAAGCCCTAGTCTCAGTTCTCAAGTAGTACAAGAGAGCCATTGGATGGACAATTGCAAACATCATCTGCATTCCCCCTGGGATATGCTCTCATAAGATTCAGTTAGTCAAAGATTACAAACCGAGTATTGAGCATCAAAGGCAGTTGAACCCTCTAATGCAAGAGGTTGTGAGGAAAGAGATCATGAAGTAGCTAGATGCGGGAGTAATCTACCCCATTGCTGATAGTGAGCAGGTGAGTCTAGTGCAGTATATTCCAAAGAAGGGAGGTATCATAGTGGTGCCTAATGCAAAGAATAAGTTGATCCCTATGAGACCAATCACCGGATGGAGAGTGTGCATGGATTATTGAAAATTAAATTCTTCTAGAGAGAAGGACCATTTTCCTATGCCCTTCATGGATCAAATGTTCAATAGATTGGCAAAAAAGGGATGATATTGTTTCCTTGATGGGTACTCTGGGTACAATCAAATTTTTATTGTGCCTGAGGATCAGGAGAAGCCAACATTCATATGTCCCTATGATACTTTTGCATTTAATAGAATGCCCTTTGGACTTTGCAATGCTCCAACCGCATTTTAGAGATGCATGGTGTCTATCTTTTTGGACATGGTTGAAAGCACTATTGAGGTGTTCATGGATGACTTTAGTGTCATTGGCTAGTCTTTTGAAAAATGTCATTTGCATTTGCATGATGTGTTGTAGAGATGTGTTGAGAGTCACTTGGTGCTAAACTGGGAGAAATGTCATTTTATGGTCAAAGAGGGCATCATGCTTGGTCATAGAATTTCAGGTAAGGGAATTGAGGTGTATAAAGAAAAAATTAAGGTGATAGAAAAATTGCCACCACCAATCTCGGTAAAATGTATTAGAAGTTTCTTAGGCCATGTCGGATACTACCGTCGTTTCATAAAGGATTTCTCCAAGATCTCACAACCCTTCTATATGTTGCTAGAAAAAGGTGTCAAGTTTGTATTTGATGATGCATGCATGCATGCCTTCAAATAATTAAAAAGAAGGGTAACCATAACACTCATTATTTTAGCTCCAAATTGGTCACAACCATTTGAGCTAATGTGTGATGCGAGTTGAGTGGCACTCGTCGTGGTGTTGGGGCGATGAAGAAAGAGAGTATTAAACCTAATCTATTGTGCTAGCAAAGTACTGAATGTGGCTCAAAAGATTACACAGTGACTGAGCAAAAGTTGTTTGCATTTGAAAATTTTTGTTCGTACTTGTTGGGAGCTAAAGTGATTATGCACACAGACCATGCGGCGCTCAAATATCTGATGGCAAAGAAGGATGTAAAGCCAAGATTGATTAGGTGGGTACTTCTCTTTTAGGAATTCAATTTTGACGTGATTGATAGAAAAGGGTCGGAAAACTAGGTGGTTGATCACCTTTTAGATTGGGAGATGAGGCTATGGTAAATTTTGTTGATGGATTAGACATAAATGACTCAGTCCCTGATGAAAGAATTCTTGTATCGTCACATGATCTTATACCTTGGCTTGCCAACTATTTTAACTATTTGTTGAGTGATGTAGTGCCCCATGAAATAAAAACCCATCAATGTTGCAAGTTTATGCTTGATGTAAAGAAGTTCTTCTGGGATGAGCCATATTTGCTTCGCATCTATGCTGATGGGATCATCAGTAGATGTGTCCCAGAAGTAGAGATGATGGGCATTCTTGAAGCATGTCACTCTTCATTGGTGGGTGGCCATTACAGTGGAGCTCGAACTGCTTACAAGGTGTTGCAGTGTGGCTATTATTGGCCATCTATTCATCAAAACGCACATGACTATGTAAGGTCCTGAGATAGATGTCAAAGAGAGGGCGGAGTTTCACGAAGGCAAAAACTTCCCCTGAATCATATTT
This sequence comes from Solanum medicagineum, assembly GCA_026153255.1. Classification (NCBI taxonomy): domain Eukaryota; kingdom Viridiplantae; phylum Streptophyta; class Magnoliopsida; order Solanales; family Solanaceae; genus Solanum; species Solanum medicagineum. Next base: position 8,274 of record JAPFFP010052975.1, read on the forward strand.
GGTCATTGAACTGTTTGATGTTTTGGGCATTCATTTTATGGGACCATTTGTTAGCTCACATGATAACAAGTATATTTTGGTTGCAATTGATTATGTCTCCAAGTGAGTGGAGGCCATAGCTCTACCGAACAATGAGGCTAAGAGTGTTATAGAATTTCTATGAAAAAGTATTTTTTCTAGGTTCGGTATGCCTCGGGCAATTATTAGTGAGGGAGGTTCTCATTTCTGCAATCGACCGTTTAAAGCCTTCCTTGAAAGATATGGTGTGAAGCACAGTGTGGCAACCCCGTATCATCCCCAAACTAGTGGGCAAGTAAAAGTATCTAATAGGGAAATAAAGAAAATCTTATCCAAAATGGTGAATGTGCATCGTACTGATTGGTCAAGGAGGTTGGATGATACTTTATGGGCCCACCAGACTGCCTCCAAAACTTCCATCGGAATGTCTCCTCATCAACTGGTTTTTGGAAAGGCCTGCCACTTGCCGGTTGAACTTGAACACAAAGCATTGTGAACATTGAAGAAACAAAATCTAGATTGGCATGAAGCTGCAACCTCTAGGTTAATGCAAGTAAATGAACTTGATAAGTTTATACTGTGAGCCTATGAGAGCTCTGCTTTGTACAAACAATGAATGAAGGTTCAACATGATCGTAGAATTGAAGATCGTTAGTTTTCTCTGGGAGTCATGGTGTTGTTGCTTTACAACTCAAGGATAAGGTGGTTTCCTGGAAAAATCAAATCAAAATGGATAGGCTCTTTCATAGTTGTTGGTGCTATCGAGTTATAGAGTAGGGATGGAAAAGCTTTAGAAGTAAATGGACAAATGGTAAAAAGGTATATGGGTGACTTGTCAGAGGTCAAAACAGTTGAAGATTGGGACCTTGAAGAGGCATGAATGCAAAAATTTCTTGTCGTGCCGCGACATTAAACCAGGCGCTTCCTAGGAGGCAATCTAAGTTATGCCTCTTGTATCTTTTTGTTTTTATCTTTAGTTTGAGAACGAAGTATCATCTTTTGGTGGGGTGGTGGAAGTGATGGATTAAGGTGAAGTCTGAGTAGCCTCAAGTCCATAACTTTCCCTATTTTTGATCCCAAGGTTTTCTTGCCGTGTTTCTTTTTTATTGTGGATGTTTAATTTTCTATTGAACCGGCATGTCCTAGGAAGTATAGATAATTTGTAAATGCACAGTAATAATATCTTTTGGCATATATATAGTTTTTAGATTTTCTTTAAACTTTTGATGCAAAATTGGGTACCTGTCAAAATTTTTGAGGTTGTGATTATTAATGCATTCATACTTTTTTGGGAGTATATGGCAATGTTTGTTCTGATATTATGAAGGTAAGATGAGACTGAAAGCATGACTTGTGAGTCTATACTTGATTGTGGAGCAAATGCCATGTGCGCGATTATTTTGATACATTTATGTATCATTGTATGGACTCAGAACTTTCCCTAGTACTATAAGCTTGGTTTGGTGAATTGGTTGATTTGGAAGTGATCTTAGGCCTTTGTCCTAATAGTAAGCCAACGTTTGCCTAAATGACCTACCAAATGAACTAGAAAATCCCTTATTCTAAATGTTTGAGCTTCTCATGTGCTCATATCTTTTTCTTGACATCTTGCTAACCTCACCTTGTTTGATGAAATACCTTGATATTCCCCCAGATCTATCCTTGAGCATGTGAACCTTGATTGAGACTAAAACCCTAAGTTGAGGGTGGCTGCATTGGTGGCCCTGGTTTGAGGCATAGATATTTTGTACTTCACTTTTGGGCTAAAAGCCTAAGTTGAGGGTGGCCTTATTGTGGTAAAGTAACAAAAATGAGATAGTTGGTTGAGGTGAAAAGAAAGAAAATGAGTAATCCTGAGTCAGGTGAAGAAAAAAGAAGAAAAGAGTGTCTTAAGTTGAAAAGATTAGAAAAAAATGATTTCAAAATGAAGGCACAACTGAAGAGTGAAAGAATAAGCCCCGGAAAATCTTAAAAGGGGCAAATAAGGGAGGAGTTGGTGAAAGGGTTGGAGTATGAAAGCAAAAAGTGTTAGTAAACACGGTTCAAGGATAGCTTTTAGTCACTATTTACCCAAAATACCATACCAAAGCCCCCTGAGCCCATGTTACGAGCCAATAAGTCCTAAAGTGATCCCAATCCACTTTTGAACCAAATCAAAAAATGAGTATAGGGGAAAGCTTATGGTGTTGGTCATTGTGCATGAATTTCAATTGTGAGAGTGAGAATGCTTCCTCAGTTCCTTTTTTCTGAATGTGCTTGAGTGAGTATAAGGGACTTCTTTATAATGAGGGCATTTGCACTATTTGATTAGCATATGACTATGCCAGTGATTGTGGAAGGTTGATGCTCTTTAGTTTATCATGGTTGGATTGCCAGGTATCCTATTATGTTCCTGTTTGCTAAATAATTTTACAATCCTGTTTTGAAAATGTCACACCCAAAGTCCCATTAGGGCAGATTGACACCTATTGCCAATAAGGCCTGGGAGAACCAACCTGTATCGATGCACTTTCTATGCATATTATAAGGGATTCCTACGTTCAACATGCCTTTAAGAAAGTAAACAGTGAAAACAAGCCAAAAGGAGATGCATATGGCTAGGCCGTTGGGGCCACGATGTTTAAAGTACGAGACATGACCAGACTTTAATTTACATAGTCTACAAAGCCTCTATATAAAGAAAAGTATCTAATAAGGGTTGGGATAGGCCTCACCTCAACTAAATATACAATTAAAAATATAAGCACTAGATGCACAAAGCTCCGAAGCAACCTGGAGCTTGGTAACAGTAGCTGGATATCCTGTACTCCTACTGGGGAGATCTACTAACACCTGTACCTGCAACATGAAATGCAGGTCCCTCATAAGGGACGTCAGTACGAGATACTGTACTGAATATGTAAGGCAGGAAATACTGTATATGAAGTAACAACTCAAATGAGACTATGCACTGGTGTAGGATAAGAGACCACCTTTAGTTATACTGTGGGATTATGTACTTTATGTTCTTTTTATTACTTTACCTTTACTGTATAGTGTGTGCACATTAAGTAAAAAAATGACCAGCTAATCAGTGGTAATCCATATCGGGTTTGGCCCTGGCTAAGCTTTTCCTTTTACCCCTTGGGCTACCCCCCGTGATAGGATATACCCTGGGTAGGTGATTCTTCCACCCCGCGGGTTACCACCCATCAACAAGCAATATATTTTATCTTTCAATTACCTTTGAGATGACTCTTTTGGTGGTTATAATATTGGAAAACTGCAAATACAAATACAACATATGACATATAGACAACCACAAAAGACAACACCATAATGAAAGGAGTAGGTTACACAAATAATGAAATATATTGGGGGTAGAACAACACATCAACTTTATTAAGTAGAACGAACTCGTGTATCTTGGTATTCAAGTATGTATGCATATTTGAAGGTGACTATGTATGGGAGCATACGGACATGTGAAAGAGTCGTGACACGGTTAATAATTGAGTCGGAGTTGGTAAATGTCTTTATGTGCTAAGGAGGGATTTATGTTAAAATGCAAAAAAATATGAAATCATGTAGCCTTACATACCTCATTGTACGACCTCGCTATTACCTCGAGATAACCTTCCCTTCCTCCAAATATTTATCTACAACATAGTAGGTGATAAAACTAGCATTAGCAGCCAATAAATACATCTTGGCAGCACAATCTCATAAAAAACACACATACACGGGCAGCAAGCGGATAATTTTAAACCCGAGCCTATTCTTTCAACCTTTCCACCCCTAATCGTACTTTCCAATACATATTCTCATATAAATATCATATGCATCCTGTTTTATTGCCATAACAGTCCTACAAAAGCCCACAAGGCACAACACATAACAATTCTACACAACATACAAATGTGCAACATAACGTTACATCCCTTCATTACATTTTGACGTCGACAATTCCAAACCTATTCCAACTTTAACCAAACAGTACCCACCATATATACACATACAACTAATCCTAAAATAGTTCAATAATAGTCCTCAAAGTAGGTACAGGACGTGAGACCATAGTCCTCAATCAATCAACCCACAAGTTCCTATTACGAGCACAATTATGATATCACACAAGAACTCACTTTTGCGGACTATAAAAATGGTGCAGCTGCCTTTATATGTCATTATATTACTAATAATCATTAATAACAGTAGCATACTTTCATAATAAAGCCAACCAAAAATGAAAAGCTTCCAAATAAACAAGAAAAATGTACAACAACTTTTGGAACTCATGTTGTCCAACAATTTCAGCAAGCATAACTAGCATATATTAATTGTTTGTCATGGGATAAGTATAAAAAATACATCGATATTTCCACTTACCTTAGCCTTCAAGATTTAGGTTTCCTTCAATAACTCGAGAGGGTTGTATTGGCTGCCTTTTGATATGAAGTAAAGAGAAAACAAGATTCTTTAGGAAAGCTAAAAAATTGTTTCAAGTAAAATGATTTAAGGGGCAGGCTTTGAGCCCTTTTAAAGGGTCTATTTGGCCGAATTTCTCTTTCACTTTTGACGACATATTATTACATGTTAAGAAGATGTTGATACAGCAGCTTGGCCCTCACACTTGGGCCTAAATAGGTATCAAAGTTTGATGGGCGTTAGCTGCCCATTTTCCTAATTCCTTCTCATTTAGTTTGGGACCAATTAGTCAAGTGGGTTGTGATGTACTTGGGACCTTTTGATATCCTTCTTGGGCTAAAAATATAGTCCATTTATGATGCTAAAACATGGGCTAAAGTTACACCCTTAACACAGACTTTATTCATACTCGGACTTGGACAAATTCGACGTTGGTCTTCATCTCCGTTTAGCTAGCAAGTTAAGCTAAGCAAGTAGGTGACTCACCTGCTAGCTTCCTAAGTCCTACAAGCACCTCAATTCTCTCACTTTGTTAGGGTCCTGATCTCCTAAATTTGACATAAAACGTATTTACACTCGACCTTCTTCAGCGTTAGAAATACATATCGCCCTCTCATTTGAGATTCAAGCACTTTTAAAAATGGGCGCTAATTTGACCAAAGCATATCATGTTTCATTTGCATAGTACTAGTATAGTAAGATGTGGGGTGTTACAGAAAATGGTAGTTGGGTACCTGAATCAGCGAAGTTGATATGTATGCCATTACTCTAGTTGCTATGTATTTCTCTTTGTCTGTGTAGATTGCATCATCATTTGAGGATAAACAACAATGTGATGTCATAATGCAGCACATTTGGTGCCTTAAACAAGGGATTTTTGTGTTTTGATGTGTTTTTGTGTTAATCTTGCAGAAAAGTTAGGTTGGGATAATTTTGAAGAAAAGTTGCAGATTTTGCTGAAGCATAGGCCATACGAGCCCACCTACAAGTCGTAGGTTGTGTCGTTGTAGGAATGAGAGACAAAAAATTAGAAATCTGCCAAGTGAAGATCACTCCTACAAGTCCAGCCTACGAACAGTAAGACACTCTACGATTCGTACAGGTGGACTCACAACAAGAATCAGAGAGCCAAAATGTTGGACAAAAAAACTGAAGACCATGACTACGAGATCAATATACGAGCCATAGCCAAAGCAACGACTAGTACCTATAGGTCGTACTAGTTTAGTCCAAGATGCCAAGATCCTGATAACCTACAAGTTGTAACTATGAAATTTATCAGCTGCCACCTGTCTTTTCTGTGCAAATTTTAGGTTTATTTTGTACACACTATGTATAGTTTAAGTTAGGTTATTTTGAAGGGGCGACCAGAGATACTACTCTAAGATATTTTTGAAACTTTTCTTAGGTTTTAGAGTATTTTATTTGTTCTTTCTTGAAAAACTCATTTTGGGAAATTGCAAACCTTGCTTTGTACGTATTGTTGATCAATCAAGCTTGTGGGTTGCAACTTATGGTACCTATTTACTTCATTGTTATTGGTGAAACTCTTAACTATGTCTCTTTTTTGCATTTTTGTGTGTTTTTCTTTAGCCATGAGTAGCTAAGCACCCACAACTTGGGGTTGTGGGAACCATGGGTAGTTGACTTGAAATCACCTAGGTTTTGTGCATATTTATGATTAGGGTTTTGCATGTATTGTTTATTTTCCTTCGTGATTAATATTGTTTGGTGGTGGCCAATACCAGACCCTGCCTACTATCACGATCCCGACCAAGGTAGTGACGAATAGGAAAAGGAAAGTAAGTGAAAGGATTCAGTTGATGTGTTCCCGTCTAATCTATGAAACCTTACCAAGGGGAGGTTGACTTGGACAATTGGTAACGGTTAGTTGGCACGCCATGGTAGTCCACCAAGCGCCATGGTGAAATTCGATCTTCACCTTCACAAGAGGGCTGGAAGAACCTAAGTTACCATCCTGTATAGGATTCACTAATCATAGTTATGTTATCTAGGGTAATTGAGTCAACGAACCAATGGGAACACAATTCCCAAGTTGTTCCCAAAATTGAGCATTTTTCCATATTCTATATCATTTATTTTATGTTGTTTTTGAATCATAAAAAAACCCCATTTTTAGAGATTTTAGTTATAGATACAAGAAATGATTAGTAGTGTAATCTTATAGTCAAGCCCTATATTCCCTGTGGATTCGACCCTAACCTCGGTTAGGTTCATTACTGATAGCGACCGCTTTCTTTTTGGAGCATAGCCATCATCAAGGACTAAAAACGGAAGAGATAGAATCCTTGTAGTTGTTGATCGATTTTCAAAGACAACTTATTTCAGTCCATGTCATAAATATGATGATGCGCTTGGCATTGCATCTTTGTTTCTTGAAAATGTTGTTAAATTGCGTGGAATTCCTCAAGAAATTTTAAGTATTAGGGATCCTATGTTCCTTAGTCACTTTTGGAAAGATTTGTGGGGTAGACTTGGTACGAATTTGTTGTTTTCAACTTCTTGTCACCCACAAACCGATGGTCGAACCGAAGTTGTGAATAGGACTTTGGGTTCTATGCTTCATGCTATGGTAAATGGAATGTTGGCACCATGGGATGAACATCTACCACTAGTCAAATGTTCTTACAATTGTGTTATTCATAGGACTATTGGTATGCCTCCATTTGAGGTTGTATATGGATTTAACCCCCTATCCTCATTGGACCTAACTCCTCTTTCCCATGATGTTGTTTTGAGCATAGATAGAACAAAAGGCCCGAAGCTATGAAGAAGATCCATGAGAAGATTTGACTTCACCTTGAAAAGAATAATCAAGACATAGCAAATAAGGCGAACAAGGTTGAGAAAGGGTTGGTGCTTGAACTAGGTGATTACATATGGGTGCACTTTCGCAAAGAGAGGTTTCCATTCAAAGGAAAGTTGAGTTGATGCCAAGGGGTGATGGTCCATTCCAAGTTCATGAGATGCTTAGTGACAATTCTTACAAGGTTAATATTCCTTTAGAGTATCATGTCCACAACACTTTTAATGTGTGTGATTTGTCTCCATTTCTAACTAGGATGAAGAACTGCTAATTTTGAGGACAAATTCTTTTCAAGAAGGAGAGAATGATGCAAGTCGGATTGTGCCAAGGCCATTCACTAGGATTCAAGCTCGAGGACTTCAAAGTATGCAAGGTCTATGGATGAAGTTGGAGGTCCTTGAGCTTGTGATGAGGCCAAATGAAGAGTTCTATGTGTGGAAGATAGCTTGGAAAAGTGCGGATGATGCAGGGGAGACACTGTCCACTTCAGCGATGGATAAAGCAGTCGATAATTAATAAAATTTATTTGGTGATGACATGGAAGACCACCTAATGTTCCAAAAATTTTTAAGCTTCAGAAGTTGTCAAGATCTGCAACGAGGTTCCAATTCGGTGATCCGCCCAAAGAAGAAGGTGATGGTCGTTTATCGTTGCTTTGCCAATTTTAGCCATTGTTGGGCCATTTTGTAATAATCCACCTAAGACTATAAATAGCTCATTATTGGTCATTTGTAGTTAGACTATTTTTAATATTGATGAACAATACTCCTTGTGTGAATTTGACAGCTTGGTACAAGCTTTGGTTGAACTTTGTTTAGAAATAGGGGTTGCTTGGGAATCCAATTTCCCTTGAGTTCTTCGTAAGAGGTTAGTGATTTTTGTGGATTAATCAATTGAGATCTTTAGGTTTAATATAATTTTAAGTTGATTTTGATTTTCCTTCTTATGTCAATCTATCCATCTATTAGTTGAGGTCTTTAAGTACAATATATCCTTAGATTGCTTTGGATTTCCTTTTTGTGTCAATCTATCTATCTTATTTCTTGTCATTTTTGATTCCTCATTTTGTATTACATCTGCATGTATTCCATTCTGTTGAGCTTGCCTTTAGAACATTTGGGGATGAACGTTCCCAAGGGGAAGATACTATAAAAGGCCCTTCATGTTGGAGGGTGTAAAAGATCCTAAGATATGAAACCTAGAAATTTTTTGAGTACCAATGGGTCTATAGAAGGGCCTATGCACCATAAGTGTCACCATGAGACGTATCTTGGGCTCGTGGAATGTTGGCCAGACTTGGTAAAAATGATGATTTCTGAAATTAAGTATATGATTTATCTGACGTCTCGTATATTGACCTACGATCCATAAATCTATTAATGGAATAAGATTCAGAGAATGTTTTTGAGAGTCCAAAATGTTATCAAATGAAACCCCATTCTATGGCCCATAGACTAGACCACGGATCGTAATAGGGTCTTGTGGCCCTGTCCGGTAAGATTTGAAAAGGGGTAAATTTGACATTTTCTATTACCCTAATGTTATTCTATGTCATTTAGTCCTTCAAAAGACCCCTTATCAGTCCTTTACAACCCTTATCTGCCCCATTCTCAACTTATTCAAAAATATTTTAAGTCCTAAACTCCTCCCAACTTCTTCAAGGTTCTCAAAGGAGGGTTCAAGCAAGGGTTTTGGTTTCGTCATCCCCAGATGAGACTTTCCCTCCAATTAATTACTATGGTGTGTGTGTGATTGTAGGAACCTTTCCTCCACAAGTCCAACATTCTTCTTCTACAACTATATGAAATTTATGGATATTTATAGATGTTTTTATGAACTTTTTATTCAATAATATTATGAAGAGACTTGTGATGTTTATTGCACATAATTATGCATTGAAAAGCTATATGAAATTGATGGATTTTTATGAGGGTTTGATGATACCCTAGCTAAGTCTTGTTATGCTTTGGTTAGGTTATTTTGAATAATGTTCAAGTGATTCCATTTTACTATTTTCAAGTCTTATACTTTGAATTGCATAGTTTTGAACCTACGTACATGCACCCACCATGATTTGGTTATAGTTGTATACCAAGCTTCTATAATGTTGATGGCCTTATGGCAAGTATTATGCAAAGTAAGAATGATATGAATTTATGCATGTTATGAGATGTAAGAATATTTTGAAAGTTGTGAATGATATGAAGCCCTATCCACCGGCATTATGAAGCTTTGGTTATGATGAGCTACTCCATGACATTGTTATGATATTATGATGCTTTGCATAATATGTCCATAAGTATGATTTGAATATTTCTTAGGATTATGACCTAGAACCAAGAGGACGTTTGTATATAATAATTTTCCCATGACTATGTTGCCACCATAGGTTGAGAATCAGCTAGTAGATATATCTTATGTTACATGATTGACCAAAACGTGTGTTGTTCCCGTACGACACATGTTAGTTAATTACCAAAATGGATGGAGGTCCAGTAAGGTTGTTATCATAAGTTAACCTTAAAGGGTGGTGTTCCCATAAGGTGTTTGTGAAGCACTTTCTGAAATGGGGTAATTCCCATAGGGTGTGTATTTGGTTTAGCTTAGCAAAGTAGACCACTCCTAGTCCGGTGTAGAGTGAACATCATGATTCCAAGTAGTAGCTCGCTTGGTCTTATGTGTCTGTTATGGTTCATTCACATCTATACATGATATGTTATATGATTTAATGATTCCTGATGCATGTTTTGACTAAGGTAATGAGCATCCACGACATATTAAATTTATACCCATTGATTATGATTATGCAAAATGCTATGACTTATGTTCTTTTTTTGATTGCACTCCGCAGACTTATTACATTCCAAGTACTAACCGCATAATTTTGGCCTACATGATCTAACCATGCATGTAGGGACCGGAATCCCTATCCATCCTCTTCCCCCACGTGGATAGACAATTCGGTTGAAGATTACTTTTGGTGAGTTCTCCACTTCAGGGAAAATAGCTATTTACTTTCTTGCCTTATTTAGACTTATATATTTTTGGATACTATCTATTGAGGGTGAGCTTGAGAGATGTCTTAGCCCCTATTCCATTCGTATTAGAGATGTTGTTGGATATTTGGATATGTATGTAGTGGGCCCGACTTTTATTATACTATGTATTATGAAAGACTCCCTTTAGTCCCTTATTCCCTCTTATGTGTTGAATGCTTGTTGTATGGATAAGATGGAAGTCCTAAGCCCCCAATTGCCTCCATAGCATGAGTTATACTTACCTGCCCCTTAGACTTTATTTGCTATGTGGATACTAACCCTCATCCCTACAACATCCCCATAGAGTGAGTCCAAAGTCCCATTTCCCCTAGAAATTATATGCTATTTGATTTTGTTTTCACTTCCACAACCAAGGATGTGCCATGCATGCTTAAGAGGCTTGTTTGGGGTTCCTTCGGGTTCTCCACTCATGGTGTTATGCCTAGGCCCTAGGCTTGGGTCTTGACAATTTGACTATCAATTATGGATATCATTATTATTTCAAGACAAGTATGATTATGATATGAACATGATCGCAAAGATGTCTATGATATGTCTTTAAGAACTTATAGGTGTGTATGCACCATCATGTACAAGTATAAATGATTTATTCCTATGTATGTAATCACGAATTAAAGTATGATTTGGCTTTTAAGACTAAGTATGCATGTTAATGATTTGTAATGTCTTATGATCCTATTACAAGCATGTTTATAAATATGCCTTGAAAACTTGACTGGACATTTTTAGGGAGACCTTCACGAGTCTTGAAGTGCACCATGACTCATAGTGCCCTCTGTAAACTACATCCTTATGTCGAGACGGTGCTGTCCATGTGAGGTGGCCCTTTAATGGACTACATCATGGTCCATGGTGAAGTCTATGAGTCGTGGTATGTGCCCGTGGTGGCATACTTCATTGGGATCCTAAGAAATTATCCAAGGCCACCTTCATGAGCCACCTTCACGGCTAGTGGTGAGGTCCACGAGCTGTGAAGGGATCCTTGGTTGGGCACCCTGGCAAGAAACTAGCAAAAATACCTTTGTACATATCACTAGGGTCTTACGAATAGTATGATTCCTTACATGTTGCAACCTTTAATTTCCTCAAGACATTATCCTAGATGAAGTCTACTACACCTAGCACAAGGTGATTTCTGAGATTCTTGGGCCATATTACCTTGCGATTGAGAAAGTTGAGCCCCAATGTTTTGACTACTCTGAAATCTTTGATCAATTTTTTTATTTTGATACGATGCACTAGCTAATGATGGTGCATATATAGTTGAACTAGAAGAAGAAGGTTGGCATTGCAATTTCTTTGCTGGTTCTACTCATAGCTACTTAACTTTGCTCTCTTATTCTAATGTACCTCGTTGTCCCTCTTCTTATCTTCTTCAACCTATTGGACATACACTATGAGCATGGAGATATCTATGTATCAACCTCAAAGTGTAGCGTTGCACTCTTTTTTCACATGTTTGTCCAATCTAGAGGCAAACTTCCTCATCTTTGATCTTATGTAGAATCATCTTTAGAGAATATAGGGACAGCTGAATGAACTTGAGGCTATACTCTTTAATAGACAACTCTTCTTACTTATGATTCATGAACGCTTCCATGTTTTCCTCCGCTATCTCTTGGGGAAACAAGAGAAGCTACCTCAGACTCATCCCATGCAGCTTATTCTACATCGTCGCTATGAGTCTTCTCCCACTGATCATACCAAATGTTGGCTACATATTTTAGTTGAGATTTAACAAGTTCAACTCCCTCTTTCTTATTAACATGCATGGAATTAAGTAACTTCCACATCTTATCAATAAAATTATTAGGATCCTCGCCAACTTTGGACCCTATAACATTGGTGGTTTCATACTCAAGAAGTCCCTGATCCTAATCACAATTGACGATTCTTAGGGTCTGGAGTTAGTGATTAATGAATCCTGACGACTTAACTGAGCAACCAATAGCTATAGCATAATACTAATAACCCCTTTAAAAACAACCTCTCAAGTAAGTGGAGGGTGAGGAGTAGAAATCCTTTGTTCCCAATACTTGTACCCTGGTTAGTAGAGCAATTGCCATTTTATGTATGCATTATAGTTGTCTGGGACCACAACCTTCCAGTGTTCCTATTGGGAACCTTAGTGCTAGTTATGTTCCTTTTAGATGATAATACAATTTTAAGCATGATCAAAATTTACATAAATGCATGAGTTAAAGTACATAAAACGCTATTGTATTATTTAGAGTACAAGAGAAGGGTGATACTTCCTAACATTTTTAGTTTCCTTATTATAGATATGGTGCATATCGGTAAGCACTCTGCTAGGAACTGTCATGCCCCTAACCTAGGGTCTAGATGTGACTGGCGAATGAGGAACCCGAAGGAACCTCAAACAAGCCCTATAGCATATCATTACACATTGTTGGTCATGGAAGCAATTAAAATGGCAATACCAAATATGCATAAGCAAGGGAATTAGGGCTAAGAGTAAACTTCCATATCATATCATCAAGAAACAAGAGAGTCAAGGCTCATAGCATAGATACATAATATGTCGAACAACACCTCTGCTACATAGATAAGAGCGGGGGCCACGACAATCAACCTAGCTCACCCTCATAGTCAATACATGAGTAAAGGTAAGAAAGTCTTAGAACAAAACAACAGATCACAAGAAACTTCACCAAATGTGGAGGACTCAGCAACAAGCTTGAGAGACAATCATTCTAGCCATGTGGAGGAGGAAGATGATCAAGGGTGCATTGGTTTCTACATGGTGACATCATGTAGACATAGAGTATACCTTTGTACATTTGAATGTACTAAGTATGTAGGATGCAATGCAACAAGTGATAGGTATCATCGGCAAAATGCATAATTGTAAGCAATAGATAACATACTAACAATATAACCTGTATGAATGATGTTTGAAGTAAAATCATGCTTATATAAAACCTAATTCGAGTGTAAGGAGTGAACATTATGGTGAAAGCCAAGGCCTACCACCCCCTTGGATAGGCACATGAGGTAAAAACCCCTTCATAAGGTTGATGGAGTATAAACCCCACAACAAGGTTAATGGAGTACAACCCCCCCCCCCCCAAGGTGTTGATGGAGTACAAAGCCCTCAACGTGTTGATGGGTACAAACCCCCAACAAGGTTAATGAGTTCAAAACCCCAACAAGGTTACCCAGGCCTACTACCACCCGAATTAGGCGATCGAGGTACTAACCCCTCAACAAGGTTACCCGGGCTTACAACCCCCCGAGCTAGGCTTGGTCATCCCCAACATTATAAAGATAATATTATATATATACTCCTTTCATTATCATATACATACATTCCCTTTCATCATCATTCCATCATGATTTTATCATCATAAAGTCATTCAATTCATGAGACATGCATAGGACCTTCAATTCCTCAAGAAACCATACTGGAAATTTTATCAAACACAATAGAGGGTGTGAAATGCTAGTGTAAAACCATGTAATTCAAGAGTGAAATCATTCTAAAAAATTCATTGTAAAACAATCAATACATACTTGGTAACACCCTAAACCAATATACATCAAAGCCTTTCTTCAAATCTCACAATAGATCTTGGATTCATAGACAAAAATATAGTAAAATAGTCACAATTTCATAAACCCTGACATAGTGAGCATTGATTTTCATAATAATTAAGACCCATTTGTAAATCAACCTTAAGTCATGCAAATTAGAGTAAATGGAAGCTTGGGTATCATAGGTAGAAGGAACTCATGAAAGAAACCAACATACATTAGATTTAGAGATGACCTTGATAAAGATTGGAGATGGAGACTTGAGGTTTGAGAGGAAATCCTTAGATCCGGAGAGGGTTTTGAGACTTGAATTTTTTAGTAAAATATTTGGCTAAGTGTTTGAATGAGTATTGGGAAATGTTTGGAATGATATGATGGTGAAAAATGGCTATAGGTATTATCACGTTTGGAAACACTTAGGCTTAACACATGAAAGTCTTGGACTAAAGTCAAAACTGGACCAAAAACAACACTAGTACGCGCCAGGGGCGCGAAAAGCTCATTAGAAATTGCATTTTGGAAATATTGAATTTTGATACGGTTGCTCTAAAATCGGGGTTAGACCCATCTCCCACTCAATTTGACACCTGAATAAGAATACGATGTTGTATTTTTGATATCGTACATGGATTTTGAGATATATGGAAATTATGATTCTGGGCACTTCGTAGGCACATTTTAGGGCACTTTTTGGGGTCGTTACAATATTCCCCCTTGGGAGTATTCGTCCCTGAATATCGAAAAAAAGTATATGAGAGACACAAACATGAAAATTTCGGCCCACATAAGGATACGACAATGCACTAAAACATCATTTCAAAAATCTCATCATAAGTGTAAAATCATCATGAACTTGTCAATTTAGACATGAATGTATGCATATGTCATGGGCTGAACTTACACTTTAAATTAAATAAGGGACATATGGTGATACCTTATGCTTAAGTGGAGTATAAAAGGTAAGGATATCATTTTTGTATGTCCGGTTCAGCCTCCTATGTAGCACTTTTTACTTGTCAATTCCTCCAAAGGACCTTAACTGAACCACCTCCTTGTTTCTCAATCTCTTCACTTGCCTATCCAAAATCTGAACTGGAACCTCTTCATAGGTCAAATTATCTTCAACCACACCCACAACATCAAGAGGCACAATAGCAGTCAGATCACCCACACATTTCCTCAACATAGACACATGAAACACCGGGTGAATCAAATCAATTTCTCTAGGGAAATCTAACTTGTAGGCAATCTTATGATTCTCCTAATCACACTATAAGAGCCCACATATATAGGTCTCAACTTTCCCTCTTTACCATAACGGACCACACCGTTCATGGGTGACACCTTCAAATAAACCCATTCATCAACTTTGAATTCAACCTCCCTTCTCCTCACATCGGCATAAGACTTTTGACGGCTTTGGGCCACCTTCAATCTTTCCCTAATCATCCTAACCTCTCAAGAACTTTCATAACTAGATCTGGCCCTAACAAGGCCACCTCAGCAACCTCAAACCACCCAACCGGTGATCTACAAAGTCTACCATAAAGAGCCTCAAATGGAGCCATACCGATGCTAGAATGATAGCTATTGTTGTAGTCAAACTCAATCAATGGGAGATGATCATCCCAACTACCTTTAAGCTCTAACACACAAGCTCTAAGCATATCCTCAAGGGTTTGGATGGTCCTTTTGGCTTGGCCATCTGTTTGAGTGTGGAAGGCCGTCAAAGCTTAATTCTAGTTCTAAGACCCCATTGGAAAGATTTCCAAAAATGTGAAGTAAATTGAGCTCCATAATCCGATATGATGGATAAAGTAACTGTATGCAATCTCATCAAGTCATGGATGTAAAACCTCACATACTCTTCAGCCCATATGTGGTCTTAACTAGTAGAAAGTGAGCCAATTTTTTCATCCTATCAACCACAATCCAAATGGAATCAAAACCTTTTCTAGTCTTGGGAAACCCAACCACAAAATCCATATTAATCACCTCCAACTTCCATGTAGGAATCTCTATGTCTTGGTTTAGGCCACCAGGCCTTTGATATTCGTCGTTGACTTGTTGACAACTATGACAACCGAAAACAAATTTGGCAATGTCCCTCTTCATGTCTCCCCACCAATACACCTCTCTCAAATCTCTATATATTTTAGTAGAACTAGGGTGAATAGAATAATATGAATTATGGGCCTCATCAAGGATCTTTTCTATCATGCCATCAACACAAGGCATACACAACCTACCTAGGTATCTAAGAGCACCATCTCCACCTTGGGAGAAAACCTCTACTTTGCCCTCTTTCACCGAAGCCTTCAATTCTAACAAGAAGGGGTCAAGATCTTGTTTAGCTTTCACCTCCTCAATAAATGAGGATTTAGAACCATTAACAGCAACAACAACACCATTATCCACTTCCCTCAACCTAATCCCCAATCTAGCCAAACGATGGACCTCCCTAGGCATCTCGCTATCATCATCGTCAACATGAGCTAGGCTACCCATAGACACCCTACTCGAAGCATCCACCACCACATTAGCCTTACTTGGATAATAATTCACACTCATGTCATAGTCCTTAAGAAGTTCTAACCATCTCCTTTGCCTCAAGTTAAGATCTTTTTGAGTGAAGACATATTGGAGGCTCTTATGATTGGTGAACACATCAACATGACCCCCATACAAGTAACAGTGCCAAATCTTTAATGCAAATACCACGGCGGCTAGTTCAAGATCATGGGTAGGGTAGTTCTATTCATGCACCTTGAGTTGCCTAGAAGCGTAGGCTATCACCTTACCATTTTGAATTAGCACACAACCCAAACCAACTCTAGAAGCATCACAATATACCACAAATCCCTCAAGCCCATCTAGTAGTGACAATATAGGAGTGGACACAAGCTTGTCTTTCAAGGTTTGGAAGCTCCTCTCACATTCATCAGTCCACACAAGCTTAGCCTTATTTTGAGTAAATTTCGTCATAGGGGAAGCACTAGAAGAGGACCCATATGCAAATCTCCAATAATACCATTCTAAGCCCAAGAAACTCCTAATGTCTAATGAGGTTAATGGTCTAGGACAATTTCTAATCACATCCGTCTTCTTAGGATCCAGCTTAATACCGTCCCCCAATACCACATGTCCTAGAAAGGCAACTTCCTTCA
This sequence comes from Solanum medicagineum, assembly GCA_026153255.1. NCBI lineage: Eukaryota > Viridiplantae > Streptophyta > Magnoliopsida > Solanales > Solanaceae > Solanum > Solanum medicagineum. Next base: position 25,307 of record JAPFFP010052975.1, read on the forward strand.
ACAAAAATTCACACTTTTCAGTTTTAGCATACAATTTCTCCTCCGTTAATCTTTGCAACATAATCCTCAAATGAGCCCTATGCTCCTCCTCACAACGAGAATAGATAAAGTTATCATCAATGAAGACCACAACAAAGGAATAAAGGTAAGGTTTAAAGACCCTATTCATTCAGTCCATAAGGATGGCTGGTGCATTGGTCAACCTAAAAGACATCACAACAAACACATAATGCCTTTATCTAGTTCGGAAGGCCGTCTTAGGAATATCACACTCCCTCACCTTCACTTGATGATACTCAGATGGAAGATCAATCATAGAGAAATGGCTAGCTCCTTGCAATCGGTCAAACAAATCATCAATCCTTGGAAAAGGATACCTATTCTTAATATTGATCCTATTGAGTTGTCGATAGTCAATATACATCCTAAGGGACCTATACTTTTTTTTTCACAAACAATACTAGTGCACCCCAAGGTGATTGGCTGGGCCTAATAAATCCCTTCTCTAACAAGTCCCTCAATTGCTCTTTCTACTCCTTCAACTCCGTCGGGGTCATATGGTAAGGGGGAATAGAAATGGGTTGAGTATCGGGGAGGAGGTGTATTCCAAAATCTATTCCCCTTTCAGGAGGAACACTAGGAAGGTTATTTGGGGAGACATCAAGAAACTCATTTACAATCAGAACCGAATCTATGGGAAGGACTTTAGACTCCACATCCCTCCTCACAAAATGGTAAAGATATCCTTTAGAGATCAACTTATGGGCTTTAATGCAAGAGATGAATCTACCCTTGACCACCACATCTTGACTCGCCCACTCAAGGACGGGTTCATTTGAAAATTGGAATTTGACCCTACGGGTTCTACAATCAATAGAAACATAGTCGTAACCAATCCATTCCAAGAATGACATCAAAATCAACCATGTCTAACTCAACAAGATCACAAGGCAATATTGTATGGAAGATGCAAATAGGACAACTTCTATAAACTTTCCTAGCAACAATAGATGCACCAATAGGACTAGATACCTCAAATGACTCATGTAATAATTCGAGCTCAAGAAGGAATCTTTTCGAAACAAAGGGGGTAACAAAAGAAAGAGTGGCACCTGGATTAATCAATGCATACATATCAAAGTCAAAGATTTTCAATATACTGGTAACAACATCGGGGACTTCATCAACCCCTTGCCTCCCATGCAAAGCATAAAACCGGTTGTGCCTATTGTTGGCCATCTGTCCCCAAAGGAAACGTATTAGCACCTTGAGGACAAACCTCCTACCCTTGTAACGATTTTGAGGGCAATCTATTGCCTTATGCCCCATTTCCCCACAACTGTAGCAAGCATTAGTATCCCTCAAGCATTGTCCGCCATAACCCTTACCATACTTCAGGCACGCATCAATAGGAAACATACCCCTACCACCTTGCACCCTCGAAAAAATATTTGCAACCCTCCTTTAATGCATGAGAAGACCCTTAGATTCGTTGGAATCAGCCACTCTTTTGGAACTTATCCTCAAAACGGGCCCATTTGGCCTCATGACCCCTTCTCTTCCTCGATTTCTCCTCTTCCATTTGTTTGGCATATGTTATCAAATGTGACAAGTCCATGTCACTAATCAACATGGTAGACCGACATTCTTCACTAACCAAGTCGGAGACACCCATAACAAATTTGTTCATTCACGACCTTTGGTAGGCAATCAAGTGAGGAGCAAACTTTGAAAGTTGGGTGAACTTGAGGGCATACTCCCTCACACTCATGGACCCTTGTCTCAAATTCATAAATTCCACCAATTTGGCTTCCCTAAACTCAAGAGGGAAAAATCGATTAAGAAAGCCCACCTTAAACGCTTCCAATAGAATCACATTGTTGAGTCCCTTTTCCTCCTTCCATTGGTTGTATCATATTTATGCTACACCTTTAAGTTGGTAAGTTGCCAACTCCGCCTTATCCTTTAGCCTCACACCTATAATAGATAAAATCTTGCAAACCTCATCAATGAATTCTTGAGGATCGTCACTTGCCTTTGACCCATGGAATTTCGGTGGATTCATTCTCATGAAGTCTCTCACCCGAGAGGCCGGTGTAGGAGCATGAGGTCCTTGGGCCTGTTGGTCAGCTTTATTAGCTACCACTTATGCAAGCAAGGTGAGAGCATCCCTAATCTCTCCATTGGCCGATTGCTCTTCGGGCGTGCAGGCTTGTCTTCCTCTCGTGTTAGGCATGATCTAGGATAGCAAGGAACAAGGATCAGGGGAGGAAAGCTAACTTCAACTCTATAGCACGACTTAGAACATGAAGAAGGGAAACATTTCCTAAAATGTTTCATAGCCTCCCACTCATAATTATAGTGAACAACATAATCATGAATAGGACTCTAATCAATGCGGTGTATTGGACTCCAAGGATCTAACAACCTAGTGCTTTGATACCATCTTTGTCAATCCCTGGACATAAGGCATAGACGTGACCGGCGAATGGGGAACTCGAAGGAGCCCCAAATAAGCCTCCTAGCGTATCATTACACATACTTGGTCGCGGAAGCAATTAAAATGGCAATACGAAATATGCATAAGCAAGGGAATTAGGGATAAAAGTAAACTTCCACATCATATCATCAAGAAACAAGAGAGTCAAGACTTAGAGCATAGATACATAATATGTCCAACAACACCTCTAATACATAAATAAGAGCGGGGGCCACGACAAACAACCGGGCTCACCCTCATAGTCAATACATGAATAAAGTTAAGAAAATCTAAGTAAAAATCAAGAGATCATAAGCAATATCCCCGAATGTGGAGGACTCACCAACAAGCTTGAGAGACAATCGTTCTAGCCACGTGGAGGAGGAGGATGATCAAGGGGTGCACCGGTTCCTACATGGTGAGATCATGTAGGCATAGAGTATGCATTAGTATGTTTGAATGTACTACTAATTATGTAGGATGTAATGCAACAAGTGATAGTTATCATAGGCAAAATGCATAATCATATGCAATCAATAACATACTAGTAATATGACATGTATGAATGATGCTTGAAAGTAAGATCATGCTTATATAGAATGTAATTTTAGTGTAAGGAGTGACCATTATATGCACGCCAAGCAGTACCACCCCCTTGGATAGGCACATGAGGTACGAACCCCTTCATGAGGTTGATGGAGTACAAACAGCCCAATGGTTTGATGGAGTACAAACCCCCCAACGAGTTGATGGGTACAAACCTCCAACAAGGTTGATGGGTACAAACCCCTAGAAAGGTTACCCGGGCCTTCCACCTCCCGAATTAGGTGATCAAGGTACTAACCCCTCAACAAGGTTACCCCGGCCTACAACCCCCCTCCCTCAGGCTAGGCTTGCTCATCCCCAACACTATAGAGATAATATCATATGTATACACTCCTTTCATCATCATATACATACATTCCCTTTCATCAATATTCCATTATCATTTCATTATCATAAAGTCATTCAATTCATAATACATGCATATGACCTTCAATTCCTCAACAAACCATAACCGAATATCTGTCAAACACTTAGAGGGTTTGTAGTGCTAGTGTAAAATCATGGAATTCAAGAGTAAAATCATGCTAGAAAATTCATTGTAAAACCATCAATACAAACTTAGTAACACCCTCAACCATTATACATCAAAGTCTTTCATTATATCTCACAATAGATCTTAGATTTGTAACCTAAAACATAGTAAAACAGTCACAATTTCATAAACCCCAACATAGTGAGCAGTGATTTTCATACTAATTAAGACCCATTTGTAAATCAACCTTAAATCATGCAAATTAGAGTAAAAGGAAACTTGGGTATCATGGGTGGAAGGAACCCCAGGAAAGAAACCCATATACATTAGCCTTGGAGATGAACTTGATGAAGATTGAAGATGGAGACTTGAAGTTTGAGAGGAAATCCTTAGATTCAGAGAGGGTTTTGAGACTTGAATTTAGGAGTACAATATTTGGCTAAGTGTTTGAATGAGTATTGGGAAATGTTTAGAATGATATGAGGGTGAAAATGGCTAAAGTAAAGGTATTTCCACTTTTGGGAGCACTTAGGCCCTAGACATGAATGTCTTGGATCGAAGTCAAAGCTGGAATAAAAACAACACTAGTGTACGCCCTTGGCGCATCGCGTCAGGGGCGCGAAAAACTCACTGGAAATTTCATTTAGAAAATTTCGAATTTTGATACGGTTGCTCCAAAATTGGGGTTAGACCCATTTCCCACTCAATTTGACCCCCTGAACAAGAATATGAAGCCGTCTAAAAATATAAGAGAAGTGTTGGGACAAGACCCATAACTATCCTAAAAGAGACAAATAAAGTAAAAAAATTTTAAAGAAGTGGAGTCCTCCAAAAGCAGGAAGGGATCACCAGAAGCTGATGAAGTGTGATCGCAATGAGGAACTTGTTGATGATCTCTAGCACCTGTATCTATATCATAAAATGCTATAACATCGCATGACGTCAGGACATGGAATGTACAACATGTAAAATGGCTAAAAGAAAATACTTAGTTGAACTGAGGTCATACCCAAAGAATTATTG
>JAPFFP010052982.1:0-29885 GCA_026153255.1 Solanum medicagineum
TTTAAGGGTCTTTGTGGTTTAAGATTAGCACTAGTGCCTAATCGGCACGAGTCACGGCCCGGGGTGGGGTCGTGACACAAGGTGGATGACTTAATAATGATCCAACTGTAACAAGATAGATGGCTTGATAATGATCCAATTGTAATGAGATGGATGGCCTGATAATTATCCAACTATAACGAGGTAGATGGCTCAATAATGATTCAACTGTAATGAGGTGGACGACTCGAAAATGATCCAACTGTAACAAGGTGGATAGCTAAAAAATGATCCAACTCTAACAAGGTGGATGGCTCAATAATGGTCCAACTATAACGAGGTGGACGATTCGAAAGTGATCCAACTATAATGAGGTGGATGGCTCGAAAATGATCCATCTGTAATGAGGTGAATGGCTCGACAATGATCCAACTGTGATGAGATTGATGACTTGATAATAATCCAACTGTAACAAGGTGTATGGCTTGATAATTTTCCAACTGTAATGGAGTGCATGGCCTGATAACTATCTAACTATAACAAGGTGGATGATCCAAAAATGATCCAACTTTAATGAGATGGATGAGCGATAATAATCCAACTGTAACAAGGTGAATGGCTTGATAATTATCCAACTGTAACGGGGTGGATGGCCCGATAGTTATCCAATTGTAATGGGGTAATGATATTGATGACTCGATAATAATCCAACTGTAACAAGGTGGATGGCTTGATAATTATCCAACTGTAATGGAGTGGAACGCCCGAAAATGATCTAACTATAATTAGATAGATAACTCGATAATAATCTAACTGTAATAAGGTGGATAGCTCAATAATTATCCAACCATAATGGGGTGGATAACCCGATAGTTATCCAACTATAACGGGGAGGATGACTCGATACTTATCCAATTTATGGGTTGGACAACCAACTTAATTTAAAGTGAAAGCCCTGAAACAAACAAACAAACTATGCAAATCACTTATGGGGTGGTTAACCCAACAAAACTATACGTCGAGGCCCTCGAGTAAAACGCAAAAACCAATTATGGGGTGAGTAACCCATAATTCTAAAATATTGACCCTCGCATAGTCAAAGAAACATGTATGCCTATATAGATACGTGACAATCATCCTAATGGATAAGACAGAAATCATATTGATCAATATGTTCTTCATAGTTATGACGCTTATCTATTTCAAGAGACAAAATGATCGAAGTGAAATGGCTAAATTCTTTTATACATAATTAAAGCCTTTCTTTCTTCTTCTGAGAAACGTAATAGATCTTGAGTTTATCGCAGGAGATCTTCAATCATTCTTGAAGACTTAAACAGAATCGACAACTTCGATTACCGCTAGGACATGTTGTCTTCAACATGGATTGATTAGATAGACTTGTCATTTAATCCTTGCAACACTTCTTCAATAGCATCATCTCCAGATTTGATATTGATTTCAGGGATGTTTCCAACTTTACTAGCATAGCCACCTATAAAATTTGAGATCACGCATTAGTTGCCATAATGAAGTAGTGTGAGATCATGTAAATCAGCTATAAATATCATACAATGATAAACTGAGTGGCAATCTCAATCATGACTTGTCACTGATTGATGTTTGCTCCTTTGTAATTGTGTAGTCTTTGTGCGCTCTTTGTACTTGATTCTTTTGAACTTTGTAAAAATCTGTCGAGCTTGTGTCTAGGTACAGCAAAACATAGTAAATGTAATTAGTAATTACTTTGACGTAATACAATAAATTGAAGATAAAATGAGATGAGAAATAGTTTGATTGATTATGAAGAGGCCACAGTAAGTGTAAGTGGCGCCTTGTACTTGAAGATTTTGACATCTTTATTGTTCCTGCATCCAAAGAAAAATTTTAGTTTGAGAGACTGATTTGTGTTGGCCTTGTCCTTGTGCTCCTTCATGTAGTGAACTTGCGAACTCATCTGCTCTTTGAAACACAGTTTTAGTAGAATTTTTGAGGGCCCTCCTCAAAATTCTGCCAAGCCCTCCTCAAAATTCTGCCGCAGTTTACTTGAATGTATCAAATGACATCTTTCTGGAATTTTTGAGACTTTCTCAAAACTCTACTTCTAGTTACATACTTTAATAAAATCAAGACTTGATTTGTTGGAGAAACATCTTTTTAGAGAAATTTTTGAGACCCCCTCAAAAATTTTGCCCCAGTTGCATATTGTGATCCCCGATCTTGTTGGAGAAACTCGTCTTCTAGTGAATTTTTGAGATCCTCTAAAAAATTCTGCCCCAGTTTTCATTATAAAGAGAACTAAAAATCTTATAGGGAATATGATCGAGCCATTATGGTGCCTATGTATCCTGTTGAGGCAAGAATCAGGTCAAACACAATTCTAATAGCAAGAATATTGAAACTTGATAATAAGGTGATCGAGGCCGACAAGGGCCGCCTACATATCTCATTCTTAAGAATTCAGGCCAGACGTAGTTCCTTACAAAGAAATAATGCTAATTTGGGAAAAAAGAAGATTAAATATGCAATGACTTCATACGTAGAATCTTGTCAACATTTTGCACACTTGTTTTTGTCATGTGATGGTGGGTATTTATAAGTGATCTTATTAAAGTCTTTTTGTGCTTACTATCAAGCATGAAATATATTGTCACTTGGAGAAGCTTCATCGAATGTGAATAGCTTGTTGTCAAGCATGTTTTGAATCTTGTGCTTGAGGATCGAACAGTTCTCTATATCATGTCCGATAGCTCCTGAATGATAAACACATCAATGGTCTGCCCTGTAAAATTTCCCCAAAGGATTAGCTGGTCTTCCTTTTATACGATTGAGTATACCCACTGCTTTCAATCTTTCATAAAGCTGAGTTTGTGACTCCTCCAATGGCGTAAATACTTTGGGAGGCTTTCTGAAACTCGGACGAGAGAAGTTTTCTTCAATATTTACACATCACTAGTTTTGATGACTCCTTCATTAATTCGTAATGTGATTTTTCCGGTCTTGAAGTCATCCCCTAAAACTTCACCTACCTTGATAATATCCATGAATTTTCGTCCTACCATAAACATCAGTCTCTCATAGTATTCAGGCTTCTAAATACAAATAAACATTTCATTAATTTTGTATTCAGTCATTGGTGGTTGAACTCTCGCACCCTCTCTCTCCAACGAAGAGTGTATTCTCAATAGTTTTTCGTAGACTTTTGCTTGACTTCTCCAAATAGTAGCGATCAAGGGCGATTTCTATGTTATGTCCAACTCGTTCAAAAAAAATCCTTTGCGGTGCCTTCCAACTTAGTCATTGCTTTAACTCTTGTGAGGTAAACCACCCCAAGGTTTCTCCCTTAAGACTTCGGCTAAAAAGATGCATCAAAGGTGGTTCATTTTTTCCAGCTCCCATGAGTTGATCAAAATAAACTTTCAAATTAGTCAAAGGATTGCCAGTTCCATAAAAAATGTCAAACTTTGGAATCTTGAACCCTTCTGGAAGGTCCAAATCAGGATAAATACATAGATCTTCCTAGTTCAGGCCTACAATGTCTGGTGCATAGTGATACTGTTTGATGGCCTTCACAATTTCTTCCTTTATGCTCATTCCTTCCTGGGAGCCCACTCATTTACTTTCTCCTCATAATGATTGGATTTGGTATATGTGGGATAAGGAAGGTATGATTCGTGAAAAGTAGCCTTTAAAGGCATGGGTCAAATGACAGATAGATTTTGGGCATTTTGGGTAACCGGCGCAATAGCTAAACTAAAGACACTATTCCAAAATCAAGAATACCGGTAAGGACACCAAGGACTCATCTACCACTAAAATAGCCTAATAGAAATAACTTCTATTCAACACCCCTAACTCTCACAAGATGAAGAATACAACCCTTAATGATCAAGTGTACCATAGTATAGCACAAGAAATGGATCTACCTCTTTTGCTACTACTAGGCAATTTCCCACTCAAAGACGGGTTTAGTAGGGACTTGGAATCTAACTCTACGGGTTCTACTATCCAAGGAGACACATCATCTTTTGCAACTAATCCATCCCAAGTATGACATCAAAATCCACCACATCAAACCCAACAAATCACAAGGCAAGAACTATTGCAATATGAACACGGAAAAGTACCTATGAACTTTCTAACAACAATAGATTCAACAAAGGGTGTAGACTCCAAACGTTCACACAACAACTCGGGCACACTTGAACCCACTAGCCATAAAGAAGAATAATGAAAGAGATAGTGGCACCAGGGCCCATCAAGGCATACACAACAAAGCTAAAGGAAATTTCAACATATCGGTAGCAAGATCGAGCACCTCATCCCCTCCTTGAGACCCTTGATTAACATGACCACCTTGCCCTTGTCATCGGCCATCCTTACCTTTGTTGTGAGCATATGGACAATCCAGAATTTTGTGGCCCATCTCACATCACCCAAAGCATGCACCCGTGTTCCTCCAACATGCGCCGCTATGATTCCTCCCACATTTTTGGCATCTAAGATGAGTCACCCCATCATCACCCCTTTTACTCTTATTGCATTTACGAGGACAATCCCTCCTCTTATGCCCCTCTTCACCACAACCGAAGCAAGCATTGGTGCCCCTCAAACATGGGCCTCTATGAACCTTGCCATATGTTGGACACATAGTATCACCTCTATCTTTGAGACTTTAGAACTTTCCTTCAAAACGGGCCCTCTTGGCCTCATTACCCCTCCTCTTACCATTTGAAGTCTCGGGAGCACTCACTTGTTGATTGACTTGAGTTGTCAGTTTTGTCACCGCCCAAGCCAATACCCATAGAGCATTGCGAACCCCTGCATTTGATATATCGCCGTCCTGAGTAGCTTGAGACATATCCTGAAATGTAACAATTAGGGATTAACAATAAGCCCTAGGGGACCTAACTCTATTGCATGACATAGATCATGAAGAAGAGAAACTTTTCCTAGAACGCCTTATAGCCTCTTATTCATAGTCGTGGCACGCTTCACAACCATGAATAAGACTCTAATCGACGCGGTGTGTTGGACGCCGAAGACCTAACAACCTAGTGCTCTGATACCATCTTTGTTACGACCTAAGCCTAGGACCTAGTCATGATCGGTGAATGGGGAACTCGAAAGAATCCCTAAATAAGCCTCTTAGCATATCATTACACATCCTTGGATGCGGAAGCAATTGAATAGCGTTGAAAAAATGAAAATAAGGGCAAAGGGACTAAGGGAGAACTTTTGTAATATAAAAATCAAGAGACAAGAGAGTGAAGGCTCATAGCGTAATAATACATCATATCCAACAACACCTCTACTACATAGATACTTAGCGGGGGCCAAGACAAGCAACCGGTCACCCTCATAGTCAATACATACATAAAAGAAAGACAGTCTTTGTACATAGCATGAGATCATAGATATTGCCCCCGGAATGGAGGACTCACCAATTAGCTTGAGAGGAATTGTACTAGCCATGTGGAGGAAGAAGCTCAAACAGTGCTCCGGACGTGGTGACATCATGTAGACATAGAGTATACGTTAGTATGTTTGAATATACTAAAGTATGTAGGATGCCATGCAACAAGTGATAAGCACCATCAACAAAATGCATAACGTAAGCAATGAATAAGCATATAACAATATGGCATGTATGGATGATGCTTGAAGTAAAATTATTCTTATATAGAACATAATACATGTGTAAGGAGAGACCATTAATAGTGAATATCCAAGGCCCACCATCTCCTTGGAGAGGCGAACAAGGTACGAACCTCTCAATTGGTTGATGCGGTACAAACCTCTCAACAAGGTTATCAAGGTACAAGCCCCTCGACAGATTGCACAGGCCTACCATCTACGGAGCGAGGCGATCGAGGTACAAAATTCTAAACAAGGTTGCACGGGCCTATGACCTCTCGAGCGAGGCTATTGAGGTACAAACCCCTCAATAATGTTACGCGGGCCTACAACCTCCCGAATGAGGCTTGGTCAATCCCTAATACTATAGAGATAATATCATATATGTACATTCCTTTCATCATCATATAATCATTCAACTCACAAGACATGCATTAGACCTTCAATTCCTCAAGAAAACATAATGGATATTTTATCAAACACTTGGCCAGTGTGTAGTGCTATTGCAAAACCATGAAACTCAAGAGTGGAACCATGCTAGAAAATTCAGTGTAAAATCATTAATAGATATTAGGTAACACCCTCAAACAACATACATCAAAACCCTTCATGAAATCTCACAAAAGATCTTAGATTCATAGCTCAAAACATGCTAAAACAATCACAATTTCATGAAACCTCAACATAGTGTACAGTGATATTCATAATAAGTAAGACCCATGAGTAAATCAACTTTAGATCATGCAATTTAGGTAAAAAAGAAGCTTGGGCACTATGGATTAAAGGAACCATTGGTTGAAACTCACATACATTAGCTTTGGAGAATTTCTTGAAGAGATCGAAATGGAGACTTGAAGCTTGAGTGAAATCCTTAAGATCCGGATAGATGAAATATTGTCTAAGTGTTTAAGAGAGTATTTGGGAATGTCTTCAATGATATGAAGGTAAAATATGGCAAAGTATAGGTATTTTCACTCATGGGAACACTTAGGTCCAAGACCCAAAAGCCTTCAATCGAGATTAAAAAACTGAACAGAAAAACATATGGTGCGTCGCGCCAGCAACGCGCAGTACTCATTGGAAATTGATTTTTGGAAAAATGAAATTGCGATTCATTTGCTCTGAAATTGGGGTTATTCCCATTCCCCCTTTTGATCCCTTGAATAAGAATATGAAGTCAGATTTTCGATATCCCGCACGAATTTTGAGATATATGGAAATTAAAATTCTAGGCACTTCCGAGGCACATTCTTGGGCACTTTTGGGGATGTTTCATTGGAAAGATTTAGAAATGCATTCTTCGAATTAAAAATCACAAAATCAATTTTTTGACTAACACAAATGGTTTGACTTTTGGGAACTTTAATTAGATTAAAAGTAAATAAATAAAATGTTAGAGTTAGAATCAAGCAATAACAAATAACTACAATAATCAAGTAAAAATGGAAAATTCTAAATCATTTGGCGGCAGACCCAAATTCCATGTCCTAACTTCTAATGAATAATTGGGCTTACCTGGGCCATAAAATCTAACCCAGCTGCTACTGCTCCAAAAACATAGGTTTGGCCCATTTCCCCAATTCCTGCTGATGCAAAGATTTGGGTTTTGGCCCCAATTATTGTTCCTGTATAATTTTGCTATATATACACTGTATATCACTGTATATATACAACCTTGATCCGACCCTTAAAAATCTTTATACGACTTCCTCAAACTGCCAAGTAGCTTCCCAAACCCTATGTAACAACTTCCTCTCGACTCGTAGATGAAGAGACTGACTCAAAACTCAAGGATATGCAAAGGTAAACTCTGAAATGGACTCGAAGGAGGAAGCACAAGTAAAAGGGGTATAGATTAGTATCTACCAATAGAAGAGATAATAGTAATAAAAGGGGGAAAACAATGAAAACATATTTAAGAATCATGCCGGAAACAACAAAGAATAACAACAAGAATTTCATATAAATTCCATGCTCAACTGAAATAAGAGGATAGGTTACAAAATTACAAGATTACAACTAAATCAACAACATTTGTAACTAAAATAGACGATGAGCGGGAAAGAGTTTACCTTTTTCGGGGCAGCGAACTAAGAAGAAAGCGAGACGATGGAACTTCTCACCACAATGATTTTGGGAATAGGAACCCGACAGTGTTTGAGTATGAATTATCATCTTCAAAAATTTCTGATTTTTTGGAGAAAAATGTAATGTTCTTGGAGGTGAGAGGCAGCTCAATCACTAGAAATTTTTCATGTTTTTCTAAAGAACCCCACCCCATTTTTTGTCAAGAATCGCTCCCCCTCAATGGTAGCCAAAATAGTGTATTTATAGGAAAACTTAGGGTGGAAATTGGGGGAAAACTTGAATTTAAAAAATTAAAACATTGGGAGTATATCAAGAAAATACCAAGACTCCCCGTTTTAGCTCAACAGGTAAGATGACTAGTGAACAAAGCTCTATTTACACTACGAAACAGACAACTAGTAAGTCAAGTTCAAACAACTCTAATGAACAACTGAACTCCTTGTCCAACCCCTTTTAACATTTTTGATGACCTTAGGAGGGAACATCTTTTATACAACCCAAGCCCCCCCCCCCCCAACCAACCAGGATATGGTGATAGTAGTACAGAACCTTACATTCACTACTTATATAGTCTTGGAAGGAATGAGGCTAGGGATGGAAGCTTAGAACAACCACCCCTAGTTGTCTTCATTCTTACAACATCCGTCGTTCTTTCCTTTTCCCAGAGTTTGTTCTACTATCACCCTTTTGGGGAGATGCCTCTGTTCAACCCGTTGAACTAGATAACATGTATTAAACGTGCTATCTGATTTCCCAAATAGAAGAATTAGAAATCAAAAGATCATTCAAGAATAACATTGGATGATTTTCCAAATTGTAAGGCAAACTTAAAGAGGAAAAAATTTGAGAAAGAGGAATAGCAGTAAAGGGAAATAGAGATCTAACGAATCTGAAAAGAGGAAGCGAATATCTATTCCAATGCCAGAAGCCACAATGAAGTGCAACTTTAAGCAATTCAAACTTTATAGATCAAGGTTTTCGATGATGGTACACTCTTCTGTCTGTCCTGATTCGCTGCCTTGAGGTTCATTTTCCATGATCCTTATCAACAAGACGACGTGTCAACATTGCTTTACAAAAGAAAGAGTTTCCATGAAAATTTTCATATAAAACAAGATTCTTTACAAAAGAAAGAACTTCCATGAAAATTTTCATATAAAACAAGAAAGATACACCTACCTACTCATGCTACTCTTTTGAACACAACAACTAATACTTATACTTTTTTTTTAAGTAAAAAATACTAAGGGCGAGGAATCCGATTGGCAAAAACTTTGGGTAAACTAGGATATGGTGATAGTAGTATGGAACCTAACATTATGTAGTCCTGGAAGGAATGAGACAAGGGATGGAAGCTTACAATAACCTCTGGATGTCTTCAGTCTTACAACATCCATTGTGTTCTTTCCTTTCCCCCAAAGTTTGTTATACTATCAGCCTTTTGGGGAGATGCTTCCATTCAACCCCTTGAACTAGGTAACATTAATAGACCCGCTATTCTTCCCACCTTAATTACTACTTTCCCCAATAGATCATGCAACTGAATCACTTTACGGAACATCCTAGTATTGAAGATAAAAACAACTCCATCCAATTCAATAAGAGTCCACACCAATTTGGAGGAAACTCACCCTATGATTGTCTGAAACTATGTAGCCTGAATTCTTAGGTACTATGAATCATCCCTCCGCTTCCTTAGATAGACTAGTACAAAATGTAAAGTGGATCAAAAATCTAGACAAGCTAGAGGACATTTTAGAATTGGTGAGGGAAACACAAACAAAAATCTTGATATTAAAAGAAGTAAAAGTATAATTATTCAAAGAGATATTGATAAAATATGTATTCTTATCTACCTACTGAACTTATGGAAAATCTTGATTGACATATGGATTTCATGCAACCAAGAGATAGAAAATTGCATAGTCATCATAAACCTAACCCTAATGAATGGAGAACTTTTGGTTGTGGGTCAATTACCATGGACAATCATACCCAACTTGAGTAGTTCTATGAATTTCATTAAATTGAATTGTAGGGGGTGGAAATGGATCTAATTCTAGTAGAAGCTTTATGTACTTGATCGTCTGGCATAGGCCTCCTCTTGGTAGATGAATTTTCTTTCACTAAAATGGTTCAACTTTCTACTGTGGGATCTGGTGGAATAGTTATTCTATAAGATGACTCCCAACTAGAGTTGGATGAGAATACATCATCTGGCTAAGAAATTTGTGCAATGATTAAGGTATGTTCAACAAGTGGTTCATGGTTCTTTTAGTTGTACACATGCAAGTTTTTGCAGGCTTAATCATAGGACTTCGTCGAAAAATTTCACGAAAATAAAATACACATATAACAGTAAATGCCTAATAGGTGGAGAATTTAATGAACTACTTAGTAGTGCAAAAAGGACAAGAGCTAGACCCAATAATTAATCCTGTACTAGTGAATATTGGAAAGTAGTCAATTATCATGAATTAATAGACATAGGCCTTAAAGGAGTAAAATGTGTGTTACTAAACAAGCTCTTTAAAAATAGAACAAAGCTTATCTTTGAAACACTTTACTGCTTTTTTTTGCCAATGAAGAGTAGCTTTACCAATTTCCAAACACCTAAGTACAATACCATCCCCATATTCACTCTAACCACTTTCCCTACTCCTATCATTGTTTCAAAATCACAATAGTAAGTGTACAAGCTCTTTTGATTTGAATCCATATGGACTTCTCACTTTGATTCTTAAAATATTATTCTACAAAGCTAGGAGGAAAGAAGGGGATATTTTAAAAGAAATTCCAAACTTTGCAAATAAACAACTCAACATTTGGAAACATTTTCCACAAAATAAGAAAAATGATAAGAAGGCTATAGGGAATTCAAAACTTACAACATTGTACAACTAGTTTCTTCATCCAAAAGCTAAAATCAGAACTCACTAAAAACTATAATCATCTTCTGCAATTAGAGGAAGGCTTCTGGAAACTTAAGTCAAGTGTGAAATGGCTAAATGATGAAGATTCAAACATTAGATTTCTTCACACTACAACCCTTAATAGACAAGGAGAAACATAATTGTAGTCCTTCAAAATAGCAAGAGAAGTCGCCTCTCTGATCTTATAAATATCACAAGCATAACTCTCTCTTACTTATGTAAACTATTTCTCTTAACTATACTAGACATTTTATAACCCATTGCTTCTTTGACCTTATTGAATTAGAAACATTTCATCTTATAAAGCCCTTAGACCATATGGTCTATATCCCTTTATTTACCAAAACTACTAGAATATTGTAGGAGAATCAATGATCTCTCTATTGGTTAATGCTTTCAAAAATGAGTGCATAGCAAAAGAAACAAACAGAACCCACATCTTTCTGGGGGGTTGGGGGGGAGAAGTTTAAGGACTTCAGACCTATAAGATTGTGTGACACTGCTTATGAAATATACAGAGGCGTTGAAGTTTCAATAGTCTTAGAAATGTGCCTTATTTGATGACTTAAGTTTGATTTATTTAAACTTTTAGTTTCTTTTTGAATTTTAATTTGACCTAACAGTGGTAACCTCTGGTAAAAATGCAAGGTATGCATATAGTAGATTCGTGTGTTCGAGCCCTTCACCTGATCCGCGAAAGCTTTAGTGCACTAGAATTGCTCTTCTTTTTAACCTAATAATAGCTAGCTGGGTATGTTCGATTGAATTGAAAACTGAAATTTGAAAATTTGTATAAATTAAAATTTTGGGATTAAGTTTTGTCAATGGGAGTCAAGATGATATGGAAAACAGCCTCAATTAAGAAAGTTAGTTGCTGAAACTCGAAATGATACTCCATGATAATTATTAACCTAGATGATTTATAAGAAATCATCTAATTGTTATATCTTTAGCTTCATTTCTATCTGCTAAATTGAAACTTCTTCTGTTGGGGTTTGATTGATTTTTTCAAATTTTTGAACCAAATGCCACCTAAGTTCCATTACTGTGATTTATCACTGCTGTGGTAATGTAACGTTGTTTGAGCAATGGGTTATAGAATGTCTAGTATAGTTAAGAGAAATAGGTTACATAAGTAAGAGAGAGTTATGCTTGTGACACCTATAAGATCATAGATGCCACTTCCCTTGCTATTTTGAAGGACTACAATTATATTTCTCCTTCTCTATTAAGGGTTGTAGTGTGAAGAAATCTAAATTTTGAATCTTCATCATTTAGCCAATTCACACTTGACTTAGGTTTCCAGAAGCCTTCCTCTATTTGTAGAAGATGATTATAGTTTTTAGTGAGTTCTATTTTCAGCTTTTGGGTGAAGAAACTAGTTGCATAATGTCGTAAGTTTTGAATTCCTTCTGGCCTTCTTATCATTTTCCTTATTTTGTGGAAAATGTTTCCAAATTTTGAGTTGTTTATCTGCACAGTTTGGAATTTCTTTTAAAATATCCCCTTCTTTCCTCCTAGCTTTGTAGAACAATATATTAAAAATCAAAATGAGAAGTCCATGTGGATTCAAATCAAAAGACCTTGTACACTTACTATTGTGATTTTGAAACAATGATAGGAGTAGGACAAGTGGTTAGAGTGAATACGGGGAAGCAGTTGTACTTAGGAATTTGGAAATTGGTAAAGCTACTTTTCATTGGCAAAAAAGCGGTAAAGTCTTTCAAAGATAAGCTTTGTTCTATTTTTAAGAGCTTGTCAGACACGTTTTACTCCTTTAAAGCTTATGTTTATTAATTCATGATAATTAACTACTTTCCAAAATTCACTAGTACAGGATTAATTATTAGGTCTAGCTCTCGTCCTTTTGGTACTACTGAGTAGTTCATTAAATTCTCCACCTATTAGGCATTTTACCATTATATGTGTATTTTATTTTCTTGAAAGTTTTCGATGAAGTTCTATGATTAGTCCTGCAAAAACTAGCATATATACCACTAAAACAACCATGAATCACTAGTTAAACATTCCTTAATCATTGCACAAAGTTCTTAGCCAGAAGATGTGTTCTCGTCCACTCTAGTTGGGAATCATCTTATAGAATAACTATTCCACCAGATCCCATAGTAGAAAGTTGAACCATTTTAGTGAAAGAAAAATCATCTACCAAGAGGAGGCCTATGCCAGACGATCAAGTACCTAAAGCTTCTCCTAAAATTAGATGCATTTCCACCCTCTACAATTCAATATAATAAAATTCAAGAACTATTCAAGTGGGGTATGATTATCCATGGTAATTGACCCACAACCAAAAGTTTTCCATTCATTATGGTAATGTTTATGACGACTATACAATTTTCTATCTCCTGGTTGCATGAAATCCATATGTCAATCAAGATTTTCCATAAGTGCAGTGGGTAGATATGAATACATATTTTATCACATCTCTTTAAATAATTATACTTTATTTATTTTAATATCATGATTTTTGTTTGTGTTTGCCTCACCAATTCTAATACGTCCTCTAGCTTGTCTAGATTTTGATCCACTTTACATTTTGTACTAGTCTATCTAAGGAAGCGGAGGGATGATTTCGACATAGTACCTGAGAATATCAGGCTACATAGTTTGAGACAATCATAGGGTGAGTTTCCTCCAAATTGGTGTGGACTCTTATTGAGTTGGATGGAGTTGTTTTTATCTTCAATACTAGGGTGTTCCATAAAGTGATTTTAATTGTATGATTTACTGAGGAAAGAAGTAATTAAGGTGGGAAGAATAGTGGGTCTATTAATGTTACCTAGTTCAAGGGGTTGAACGGAGGAATCTCCCCAAAAGGATGGTAGTAGAACAAACTTTGGGGGAAAGGAAGGAACACAATGGATATTATAAGACTGAAGACATCCATGGGTGGTTGTTGTAAGCTTCCATCCTTAGTCTCGTTCCTTCCAAGACTACATAACGTTAGGTTCCGCACTACTATCAATATATCCTGGTTTACCCAAAGTTTTTACCAATTGGATTCCTTGCCCTTAGTAATTTTTTACTTAAAATAAGAGTATTAGTATTAGTTGTCGTGTTCAAAAGAGTAGCATGAGTAGGTAGGTGTATATTTCTTGTTTTATTGAAAGTTTTCATGGCAGTTCTTTCTTTTAAAAAGGAATGCTAACACGCGGTCTTACTGATAAGGATCATGAAAAATGAACTTCAAGGCATTGAATCATGACAAACAGAAAACTGTACCATCACCGACAATCTTGATATATAAAGTTTGAATTGCTTGAGGCTGCACTTCATTGTGGCTTCAGGCATTGGAATAGATATTCTCTTTCTCTTTTCAGATTCATTAGATCTTTATTTCCCTTTACTGCATTCCTCTTTCTCAAATTTTTCCTCTTTAAGTTTGCCTTACAATTTGGTAAATCGTCCAATGTTATGCTTGAATGGTTTTTTGATTTCTAGTTCTTCTATTTGGGAAATTAGATTGCACGTTTATTGCATGTTACCTAGTTCAAGGGGTTGAATGGATGCATCTCCCCAAAAGGGTGATAGTTGAACAAACTTTGGGGGAAAGGAAAGAACAACGAATGTTGTAAGACTGAAGACATCCAGGGGTGGTTGTTCTAAGCTTCCATCCTTACCTCATTCCTTCCAAGACTACATAGGCAGTGAATGTAAGGTTCCGTACTACTATCACCATATCCTGGTTAGTGGGGGGGGCTTGGGTTGCATAAAAGTTGTTCCCTCCTAAGGTCATCAAAAATGTTAAAAGGGGTTGGACAAGCAGTTTGGTTGTTCATTGGAGTTGCTTGAACTTGACTTACTAGTTGTTTGTTTGGTAGTGTAAATAGAGCTATGTTCACTAGTCATCTTACCTGCTGAGCTAAAAAGGGGAGTCCTGGTATTTTCTTGATATATTCGGAAGTTCTATTATTGTAGAGTTGACAATGATAGATATTTTGTTTTTAATAAAAGTATCTTATAATGTAGTAACTGTGGTACTAAAAATACGTACGTTGGTTTCTATATTCTATTAGTTTCATGGATTTTCCAATAAATAAGGGGGGGCATCTATATTTGATAGGGATTACATACTACTACCACCATATCTTGTAGTTCCACTAAAGTTGTAAATGACAAATCCTAGCCTTGTAGACTACGTACTCATTTCTAGTAATAGTTGTGGTATTGAGCTGTTGTTGTTTTGGGGTGTGTGTGTTGAGATAGAGTTGCTTAAAAGGTGTTCCCCCAAGGTCATCAAAAATGTTAGGAATGTAGAGAGAGGTGTGGGAAAGGGAGTTTAGTTGTTCATTGGAGTCGTTTGAGCTTATGTTTCTAGTGGCCTGATTGGTAGTGGAAATGGAGCTCTGTTTTCTTGTTGTCTTCTCTGCTGAACTAAAAAGGATATTCTTAGCATTTTGTGGTAGAGTCAAAAATTCTATTATTATAGAGTTGATAGGGATAGATATTTTAGTTTTAATACAAGTGTTTTTTATTGTAGTAACTATGGTACTGGGAATATTTTTCTTGCTATATTCTATTCCTTTAATGGTGTTTTTCTATAAATAGGGGACACCTATGTTAAATATTGGAATCTCTAATAGGAAGTGACAGTTCTATATTTAAAACGTTGAGATTTTTAGAGTTTTTTCACAAGTACAACAATTGTTATTAGGTGCAGAGGAAGTCTTGGCAACGTATCTGTGGGTAGACAGTCAATCATTTGTTGTGAGATGAGATGTTTTTTTTTAAAAAGAAAAAAATTGGGGGTAGGGGAAGGGGAAGGGGAAGGGGAAGGCCAATGGGGAGGGGTTTACAATGTGGGAAATTGAACCCTCACCAACAAGCTAAAGTGGGAGTTCACGTAGCTAACCAACTGAGCTACTAAGATTCTCTGAGATGAGATGTTATAGTAGGACTGTAGGTTACTTGTTTTGCCAACTCAAAAAATTTATTTGGAATAGGTTTTTTTTTTTGAAAGTGTTGTTTTTATCATTAATTTATTGGCAAATATGATGTCATCATCAGTGATGTTGGAGGGATTGTTGAAAGGAGTTTTTTAGTTCTAAGTTTGGGATCAAAACTCCATTGGTGTAATAGAATCACATTATGGGGATGTATTGATGTGTAAATAGATTTGTGTATACCTTTTTTATATTTAAACATTTTGGATTCAAGTTACTTACCTATTCATGTTTTAAATAATTTAATTCTAATATTTTATTTATTATCTCCGCTTCTGCTTGAAACTCATTTAGACGATTTTTGTTGACTTTGGATTGTGATCATTTGCAATTATTCTTCTATGCTATCTATCTTGTTGCTCTCCAATTGTCTATCATGTCTATCTTTGCTTTCCCTTTGTTCTAATTCCATTTAAATCACATCATCTTGTCATATTGATAGAAGCACACAATTCGTCATATTGCATCCTAGTACGTTGGTTCTCCCCTTTTAGAGAGAGAAAGAGACAGAGTGACTACTTCTTCTTCAAGTTTTTCTTCCTCTTCTTCTTGTTTACAAATTGAGTGGGTGATGATATTCGATCCTAACAATCTGAAAGCCTAGCACTAATCAATGGGTTAAACTTCCTAATTCAAGAACTCGTTATTGTATTGACAAATTAAAGTTGCTTTCATTGTGCTGAGATCAAATCCTTTGCACTTCAAGATTATAAGGTTGTCGTCACCTTAGACTACTTATCATAATTATTGGAAACAGGGTCTTGATTATTATCGACGAGAGATTTTTGATTCAGAATCTTGAGAGTGGAGACAAGGAAAAGATTTAATTTGTTGATCCCTTCACGATCATTCTTTGACAAGGTTACTCCTACAGTGCATGCAGGTGGTTTGATTTATTTCAACTAAATGGTCATCGGGTGATGGCTTTAAACTGTGATGGGGGAAGAGGCATTTCCAAGATTCTCTCTTCCAAATCTTGGTTTTGATGAATACAAATATTATTATCCATTTCACAAGTTTTTTTAGTATAAGACGAAGCTTGGGTTTATCTGTTTGTCACCAAAAATGATGAAGCTTTGGATTTTCAATAATGGAACACAATATTAGGAGTTGAGGATGGAGGTGGACATTGAAACTGTAGAGAAGATGACAAGACTTTCAACCACGGGTGTGTTTTATAGTGCAGACATTACTTTGATGTTGGATGGCAAGAGAGTTATCTTCTACAAGCCGCAGGGCAAGAGCTTTAACACAGTGAAATTGAAGAAATGTTGGTCCGCTAGTAATCAAGAGATCTTTCCTTTTTCAATCAGATTTAGATCCTTTTGAACTTAGGATGAGAGGAGGCAACATTGTTTCCTCCGCCATACACCTCTATCGCCCTTCTTGGATTTCCTTAGTTATTGTTTTCATTTTTCTTTTCTGTATTTGGTTGTTTTGTTGTGCATAAGTCAGATGTTCCAATGATCTACAGTTTCTGCTCAAATGTACGGTGATTGTTCACCCAATTTTGACCCTCTACATTATAAATTAATTATCGAGCTTCTTCATATTTTAGCACGTTAAAATAATTTTTTTAAAAAAAAAATTAAAAATTGAAAAAACATTTTAAGTTATTTCATATGCTTTGTACGTATGTAATTACATACTTTTTCATAATTATTCAAAAAAAAGATTATATTCTTGTTTAATTTTAGAAATTATTTTTGAAATTTATTAGATAATAATTGTGTTAATTATTTCACTTAGATAATTTTAAAGACGCCCGTTAATTGATCTAATATAATTCGTTGTGTATTTAATTTCAACCCTGCATTTTTTTCGACCCCACCTGTTCCCCCCTTTATCTTTTCCTTTTTCCTTTTCCTTTTTTTTTCTCTTTTGACTTTCTTTTCATCATATGGGGGCCCACATGTCTCTTTTTCTCACCTTCACCAATTATCCACCAAACGTTCTCCTTTTTTCTTTCAAACAATAGCATTCACCTCACGACCCTTTTCTTCTTTTTCATTCAAAATACCTACACGACCCAAAAGAAAATTTTAAAAAAATGCAGCAAACGTTGCTACACCCAATTCCTCCAAGGCTCCAAAGCAGCCCCTTTGAACCCTTCCCAACGTCTCTCCCCGATGTTCCAATTTTTAAATTCAAGCTTTCCCCCCAATTTCCACACCAAGTTTTCCTATAAATATACCATTTTGGCTACAATTGAGGGGAGAGCGATTCTTGACAAAAAGGGGGCGGGGTTCTTCAGAAAAACATGCAAAATTTCTAGTGATGGAATCACACCTCACCTACAAGAATGTTACATTTTCCCCAAAAAATCAAAAAATTTTGAAGATTATAGTTCATAGTTAAACACTATCGGGTTCCTATTCCAAAAATCGTTCTGGTGAGAAGTTCCATCATGCTATTCTTTGTTGTTTTCAGCATGATTCTTAAATATGTTTTCTCTATTTTTTACCTTTTATTACTATTATCTCTTCTATTGGTAGATACTAATCGATACCCCGTTTATTTACAGGTACTTCCTCCTTCGAGTCCATTTCGGACTTTACCTTCGCATATCCTTGAGTTTTGAGTCAGTCTCTTCATCTACGAGTCGGGAGGAAGATGTTACACAGGGTCTGGGAAACTACTTGGCAGTTCGAGTTAGCCGTATACAGATTTTTGAGGGTCGGATCAAAGTTGTATTTATACACTGATATATAATGTATATACAACTAAATTATACAGGAACAATAATTGGGGCTAAAAGCCCAAATCTTTTCATCAGCAGGAATTGGGGAAATGGGCTAAAGCCCAAGTTTTTCAAGCAGTAGCAGCTGGGTTAGATTTTTTATGGGTCAGGCAGGCCCAATTATTCATTAGAAGTTAGGACACGGAATTTGGGTCTGCTAAGCCCAAATAATTTATATTCTTCCCTTTTTACTTGATTATTGTACTTATTTGTTATTGGTTGATTCTACCTCTAATATTTTTTTATTTAGTTTTAATCTAATTAAAGTTCCCAAAAGTCAAACCATTTGTGTTAGTCAAAAAATTGATTTTGTGATTTTTAATTCGAAGAATACATTTCTAAATCTTTTCAATGCTTCAAATATGTTTGTGAAAGTTCTTAGCTTTTTCCAAGTTCTATTTTAAACATTGATCTTTCAAAAGTTAGTCAAATAATTTTCAAATCATCGGATAACCACGTGTTAGCAGCTATTTTAAGTGCTAATACCTTCTTAAAATAGTAATAAGAACACTTACCCATTTCTCTGAGAGTTTAAGACTTTTTTTGTTAGGGTCTTAAAATTTCTTTTTTTTTTTTTAAAGTTGTCTTAGTTTCTTTAGAAAAAATATTAAGTGGCAACTTTGTCTTCTTTTCTTTGAAAAATAATTTTTTTCCCTTAAAATAATTAAGTTTTAAGCTGTTTTTAAAAAAAAAATCATTTTCACGATTAACAGAAATGGCGATTCAGGTGAGGATTTAATTAGGTTCTAACTATTAGACTTGACTTGTTTGACTAACTACTTGATATTGAAATAATTTTTGTTTGCATTTTATTTGTTTAAATTTGAATATAAAATGTCATTCCTCACATACTTCCTCCAATTCTGGAAAATTAACACTATCACATATACACGCGAGGTGTGCTCTGCACACTCGAAAACTTCTTTCAAAAAATCCTAAATTTAGGAGATTTGGTACATGCGCGGAGTGTCTGGATTTTCCTCACTCGAGTTGTCCGCTCGGGAACCTTGAGTCTAACGGCCCCACTCTTAGTCTACCTAGCGTAGATTTGCAAATCTCAAATTAAATAGGCAAAATTTCACCTATTTAGTCACTTTCCTATATCCGAAAGCTAGTATATCTTCGAGCAAAACAACTATTATGTGTTTACCTTTTTGTGAGATATTTTGCATTATTTATTATGAACAGGAATTAACATATTTACCTTTTGAGTTATTTTTCTGCATCATGTAATTAGGACTGATTTGTGTTGAGGAAGCTGCCCAAACATTTATACTTCACGAAGTCTAAAGTCTTCAAAAAATTCCTTCTTTGATTAAAGTTTTCAAGGCACAAAAAATGACTGAAAATAGTGAAAATATTGGTTTGACCGATGTTTCTACAAGAGGTCCTATTATTGATGAACAAATGAAGCAGTTGCACAACTGATACAACAGATGGCAAAGATGAGAACTGAGTTCGAACATACTATTTCATTGTTGGTACTCCATTACTAAGAGAAAGAAGGTCTCCACTTTATTCTCACTCTCTAAACCCTCCAAAAAACATCTCAAGTAATCCTCATATTACCCCAACCTAGAAATTATCTACCATTGACTTAACTGTCCCTAACCCGCCTCATGTTAGCTTTTCGTACTGAACACTGCCTTCTCCTCAAAATCTGAATATCAATAATTCTCAATAATTATCTATTGCATTCATACCCCTATCCAAAATACCCAAAATCTATCTGTCATTCGACCCATGCCTTTAAAGGCCGCTTTTAATGAATCATACCTTCCTTATCCCACATATACCAAATCCAATCATTATGAGGAGAAAGAAAATAAGTGGGGTCCTAACGAAGAAATGAGCATAAAGGAAGAAATTGCGAAGGCCATGAAACAATATCACTATGCAACAGACATCGTAGTCCTGAACTATGAAGATATGTGTATTTATCTTGATTTGGACCTTCTAGAAGGGTTCTATATTCCAAAGTTTGACATTTTTGATGGAACTAGCAATCCTCGGGCTCATTTGAAAGTTTATTGTGATCAACTCGTGGGGGTTGGAAAAAATGAACCACTGTTGATGCATCTTTTTAGTTGTAATCTTAAGGGAGAAGCCTTGGAGTGGTTTACCTCACAAGAGTTAAAGCAATGGCTAAGTTGGAAGGCACTTGCAAAGGATGTTGTTGAAAGATTTGGACATAAATAGAAATTGCCCCTAATCGCTACTATTTGGAGAAGATCAAGCAAAAATTTACTCGAGAATACGCTCTTCGTTGGAGAAGAGAGGCTGTAAGAGTTCAACCTCCAATATCTGAATACGAAATTATTGAAATGTTTATTTGTATTCAAAAGCCTGAATACTATGAGAGAATGTTGTGTATGATAGGATGAAAATTCATGGATGTTGTTAAGGTAGGTAAAGTTTTATAGGACGACTTCAAGATCGGAAAAATCACTTTATGAGTTAATGAAGGAATCATCAGAACTAGTGATGTGGAAATATTGAAGATGGAAGAAGAAGTGTCTGTTGTCAGAGCTATTCCACCAAGGAGATATCAAAGTCATCACATCAATCAACGAAAATTCTCTCATCGAGTTTCAGTAAGCCTCCCAAAGTATTTACGCCATTGAAGGAGTCCCAAACTCAGCTTTATGAAAGGTTGAAAGCAGTAGGTATACTCCATCCCATAAAAGGAAGACTATCCAATCCTTTGGGAAAATTTTACAGGGCAGACCATAGATGTGCTTATCATTCAGGAGCTATCGGACATGATACAGAAACTGTTCGACCCTTAAGCACAAGATTCAAAACATACTTGAGAACAAGCTAATCACAATCAATGAAGCTTCTCAAAGTGAAAATATATTTCATGCTTGATAGTAAGCACAAGATGACTTTAATAAGATCACTTGAAGACACCCGCCATCACAGGACAAAAACAAGTATACAAATGTTGACAAGATTCTACGCATGAAGTCATTGCATATTCAATCTTCTTTTTCCCCATAGATGCACATCTGTAAGCCTAGCACTAATCAATGGGTGAACTTTCCTAATCCAAGAACTCGTTATCGTACTGTCAAAGTTGCTCTCATTGTGCTGCGATCAAATCATCTGCACTTCAATATTATAAGGTTGTCAGCCCCTTGGACTACTTATCATCATTATTGGAAATAGGGGCTCGATTACTATCAACGTGAGATTTTTTATTCAGAGTCTTGAAAATGGAGACAAGGAAAAGATTTATTGATCCCTTCACGATCATTCTTTGAGAAGGTTACTCCAGTAGTGCATGCATGTGGTTTGATTTAATTCAAACTAAATGGCCGTCGAGTGATGGCTTTAAACTATGATGGCGAAGAGGCATTTCCAAGATTCTCTCTTCCGAATCCCAGTTTTGATTAATACAACGATTATTATCCATCTCCCAAGTATAAGGGGAAGCTTGGATTTACCTGTTTGTCACAAAAAGGGATGAAGCTTTGGGTTGCCAATAATGGAAAACAAGATTGGGAATTAAGGATGGAAGTAGACATGAAACTGTAAAGGAGGTAGCAAGATTTCCAACTCCATGTAGGTTTTATAATACGGACATTGCTTTGATGTTGGATGACAGCAAAGTTATGTTCTACAAGTAGTAGGACAAGAGCTTTAATGTAGTGAAACTGAAGAAATTCTGAATCAATTGTAATCGAGAGATCTTTCCTTTTCAATCAGATTTAGAGCCAATTAATCTTAGGAGGCTAGGAGCCAACATTGTTTGCTCGACCAAACACCTCTATCGTTCCTCTTGGATTTCCTTGGTTATTATTTTCATTTTTCTTTTCGGTATTTTGTTGTTTTCTAATGCATGAATCAGCTGTTCTAATGGTCTGCAGATAATGCTCAGATGTATGTTGAAAAACCTAGAAATTATGTATATCTTATTCTTATGATGGTAAGTTATGAAATCAGAAGCTTGTCCTTGATATCTCCAACTAGCTGTTTCATTTTATGATAATTGGTGAACATATTGCTGCTCGTCAAGTTTGTTTCAGTTTCCCATTAATTATTAATCAATTGCAGTCTAAATGTCAGCCTGAATAGAATAGAAGGCTGCAAAAGATGCTAGTCGATTGTCCTCAACATCTCTGCCAGTGAAAATGAAAATTGACTCATTTAAGAATATCCCATTCATGGGGCAGTTGGAATATCAAAGGCTAGAGTAACGAGTCAAGGTATTTAGAAAGTCTTGGAGCAACTTAGCAGCCAATCCCCTTTTTTCTACAAGGGTAAGCTATTGAATCTTCTAAGCTTTTGTATTAAGTACATTAATTATATGTTGAGAGGAAATATCAGTTTTGCACCATGAACATTTATCTATTGTGTAAAGTGACACTCATATATACTTTCAAGCTGTGACGAATCTAGGATTTCTATAACATGGATGCACCACTAGAAAAAAATTGTATTTAGTGAAAATTGACCCCTAATCCTTTAGTTAAATAACTCAAAACCTTCAACCAAGTGTACCATATAGTTGCATAGGAGGTAATCTGGAGCTAGTCTTCCTTTTTGCTGTACAAAACAAGAAAATCACATTAGCTCTTTTGGTAGTACTGTATAAAACTGCAGGAGATACCCATACGTAGGACCTAAAATCATGTCATACATGTAAGTAGGAGGATGCTGGGGAATATATTTATACTAACGACGTACAAGTTGCTATCATTACGATATTGTAGTGAATTCAAGGACATGTTTAATACTCGTCTCTCTCCGCTCTCGCCAGCCTCTTTTCCTATGTATTATTATTTCAGAAAGTATGTAGTATCAAAAATACATGTGGCTTTCTTGATCACCTTTCGTATTTTGTATACTAGATATTTCTAGATGTATCTACAGTCAATGATACATGTATCTAATATCATATGCATGTACGTAACTTGAATTTGGTACAAAACTATCTATTTAATGAGATATAGGTAATTATTTCAAATAATTTTGCAGATCAATATATATGGTAGGAATATCTATGTAATTAGATAGTTTTCCTATTAAAAATGTGAACTCAACTAATTTTTCGCTCTTTCACACAAGAGCAACAATTTCTTTTAGGGAAATAATAGTGTTATTCCTAGACAGTCTATACATAGTACTAGGAAGTAATAATGTTTCAAAACTTTCCAAAATTTAGAATGTTTTGTTTAGTTATTTTATGAAACAGCGTATTAATTCACCTACTACTCCTAATCATTCTAGGAAAGAGTTCTATTAATTTCCAAATAAGCAATTTTTTCCTACTCTTTTTCCTGGCTAGTTGATTGAGGAATTCCTTATATATATTCTTTAGTCAAGCAATGTTTTTCTCATTATCGAAACTTGCTCCTCTTGTCTTGTCCTCTCATTAAAATTCTATGCATACAATGACTTCTTCCTCTCTTATTCCTTCTGATATAATTTTCAAGATATTAACTCGAACCTCATTGAAAACAATAGACACTTGCAAGGCTGTTGATAAAGAATGGCATGACATGACCTTCGAATCAAGTTTCATGCCAAAATTCTGTGCAAGGAGTCAAATATCTTAGGATATCTTTTCCAGTCTCTATTATTCTGCAAGTACGTGTCAGAATTTGTAGCAATGGATGGTTGTTCAGGGAATAGTACTACAACCCCATTCCATCTTCCCATTGATGAACAAGTTAAAAAGCCTCGATACTACCCCTTCGAAATGAAGATTTTGGCCTCCACAATGCAAGGGATATTATGTTGTGTCAGAATGGTGAATCGTGATCACATATATCACATCTGTAAACCAAGCACTAATCAATGGGTGAAACTTCATAAACCATTACTGAAAAAGTTGCTCTCATTATGCTGAGATCAAATCATCTCCACTTCAGGATTATAAGGTTGTCATCCCCTTGGATGCGTTATCATCATTATAGGAAACAACATCTCAATTACTTTTAACGTGACATTTTGGATTCAGAACATTGGGAGCGGAGACAAGGAAACGATTTGTTGATCCCTTTATGATCATTCTTTGACGAGGTTACTCTAGGAGTGCATGCAGGTGGTTTGATTTATTTCAAACTAAATGGTCGTCAGGTGATGGCTTTAAACTATGATGGAGAAGATGTTTTTCAAATATTTTCTCTTCCAAACCAATTTCAATGAATACAAATATCCATCTAACAATCTTTTTGAGTATAAGCTACAAATATCCATTTGACAATCTTTTTGAATATAAGCGGAAGCTTGGGTTTACCTGTTTGTCACCATAAAGGATGAAGCTTTGGGTTTTTGATAATGGAAAACAAGATTGGGGGTTGAGGATGGAAGTGGCATTAAAGCTGTAAAGGGGATTCCAAGACGTTCAACCATGGCTGGGTTTTATAATGCAAATATTGCTTTGATGTTGGATGACAATAGAGTTATCTTCTATAAGCTACAGGATAAAAGCTTCAACGTAGTGAAACTAAAGAAATGTTGGTCTATTGGTATTCAAGAGATCTTCCTTTTTCGATCAGACTTAGAGCCATTTGATCTTAGGATGCCAGGAGCCAACATTGTTTCCTCCACCCAAACACCTCTATCATCCCTCTTGGATTTCAATGGTTATTGTTGTCATTGTTCTTTTCAATATTTGGTTGTTTTCTCATGCATGAGACAATGTCATATGATTGTTGAGGATAATATAGTTGACATCAAGTTGCTTGGATTAGTTTTCTATCTAACCAGTTGTTGTAATGATCTGCAGATTCTGCTCACATGATTGAACCTAGATATTATGAATGTCTTGTATTTATGATAGCAAGTTACGAAAATCAGAAGCTTGTCTTTAATATCTCCATCTTGATGTTTCCTTTTATGCTAATTGGTTAACATATTGCTGCTCATGCCTCTTGGATTTCCATAGTTATTGTTTTCATTGTTCTTTTCAGTATTTGGCTGCTTTCTCATGCATAAGACAATGTCATATGATTGTTGAGGATCATATAGCTGACACCAAGTTGCTTGGATTAGTTTTCTATCTAACCAGTTGTTGTAATGATCTGCAAATTCTGCTCACTTGCTTGAACCTAGAAATTACGAATGTCTTGTATTTATGATAGCAAGTTATGAAAATCAGAAGCTTGTCTTTAATATCTCCATCTAGATGTTTCCTTTTATGGAAATTGGTTAACATATTAGCTGCTCATCAAGGGTGAATATGACATAATAAAAAAATAAAACCTAAATGAATTACCTCCCTGTTGGATCGAGTAAAAATGTAAACTCAACAAAAAAGATAGATGCAAAAGTCCGTTCAAACCTGGAAACTTGCTCTACCGCAATATAGGTTTCCAATTGTGTAAAAGTCAAAATAAACAATCTCGATGTAAGGACTCGGATTTTCAAGTTTATTTATGTTGTTTAAGGCCATCATGGGCCCCTTACGTCAAGCCTTAGTTCAAAGGATTTTCCGTTGGCTAAGTTCGACATTAGTACCGGTAGATGGGTCGACTTTAAATAAGCATAACTCTTAGCACATTTGGAACTGGGTAGCCCACAATATGTCAGATGAAATACCTTTGAGTTAGCTTCACAACACACTTAGTTTCACCTCATTATGATGTCGGATGAAGGAGTTATGACCGTTTTTTTGAGACCCTCCCGTGTAGTGAAGCCCCACGAGCACCTATACGGGCAGTGGTGTCTTGTACAGACCGTGTGAGGTGTCTTGAGTTGGAAAAGCACATTTTTGGGATAAGGCATGGGGCATGACCAGTGGCACGGGCTGTGTGGCTTGCCACTGGCCGTGTGGCTGGTCGTGGGGTGAGTACAAGTGAGGAATAGTGGGCGTTTGGGGGAGTTTTCTTGCTAAGTATTATGCCACGCCCCTCACCACGACCCGTGGCATGGTTCACGACCTGTGGTCCTTGGTGTGGAGCCTGGAAAACATTTTCTAGCACCAAATATGGTGCCACGAGGCTCCACACGACTCGTGAGGCTCCACACGAACCGTGGAGACCTCCGTGGTCGCGACGAGACGTCTTTTTCCAATCAAATTTTTTTTACCAAGTACCTTGTCAGGGCACTCCACACAACCCGTGGAGTGCCACACTACCCGTGGGACCTTCCATGGGGCACGCTTTGCCAATTTTTCCATCCGTTCACTAATGGCATTTTTGTAAATGCTAATTATTCTAATGACCCTTTTTGACTTCCTAAGATATCTTAACCTTCCTAAAAGACCTAAAAAATGTTCCAAAGGATATTACTCACTACTCTCATCTCAATCACACTTCAAAATCCTCTCAACAGCCTCCATTAAGCTCCAATTCAATTTCAAAGATAACCCAAGAACAAGTTTGGATTCCAAGACCCACTTCCAAGCTTTCATTCTTCCCAAACTCAATTCCAAGGAAACTCTAGGTCTAAGGTATGTGGGTTGATCCTTGACATTCCTTTCAATCAAGGAGACCCAAAATTATTTTTAAGCAATCTCATGGATTTCTAGTTACTTTAATTTTGGGGTTTTGAAGATTTATGAATCCTAAAATTCTAAGTATGCATGAGTAGTGCTTATTTGATGATTTTAATATGATTTAAACTATTACATGAGGATCTTCTTTGGGGTTTATGGAATTTCAAGTATGAATGTCCCCTTTAAGACTTCGAAATGCATGGGTGATTACACTAGGAATTTAAATGTGGATTTATTTATGTGTTCGATTGAATTGCATATAATATTGTTGATTTTAGATTGAATCCTAATTATCCATGCCATTCTCTCATTATTCATAGCATATGCATTCATGTACATGAGTTATTATGGGAATTATATTATGGGTTAAGCCCAATTATGTCCTATGGTATGATTTTGATAAAATGTTGGTTATGACAATATTGTGATCACATATATGTCTTTGATTTTGGCTCTTTGAGCATTTTGGGTGCTTGCACCATTTTGTATATGAATGGGCTATTCCTATGCATGAGTATAAAGACTATGAAATTATGTTTTGGCCTTTAAGCCTAAGAATGCATTGAGATGGTTTCGAAAATGATTTACATCGTTTGTAAGTGTGTGTGTGTGTATATATATATATATGTATGTTTATGTGTGTGTGTGTGTGTGTATTTATTCTTGTAGGATGACGACTTAGCACCGATGGATTGGGGGTATTAGGGCTATCCCCAAGGGCTGTCTCCCTTTCCTTGAACTATGTACCTAGCATAGGTTTCCGATCCAAAGAGGGAGTTGTCCCGTAAGAGGAAGGAATTATTTGAATTGTGATTTGTGAAAATCCTATCCGAAGAGGGAGTTGTCCCGTAAAGAAGGTTACTTCATACGAAGAGGGAGTTGTCCTATAAGGTGAAGTATGGTCTACCGTTGACAAGTAGATCATCTCTCTACCAATGAGGGGATTCCATCGGGATTCTAAGTAATAGCTTGCTTGGTCTTACTTATGTCGGTTGAGGTCACATCCCCAATATATATAAGCGCATTATTTGCATTTCATGCATCATGACTTTCATAGCATCTCGTATATTACATTCTTTGATATTCAACTCCTTCTATATTATATGCCTTGTCGTCTAACATTGTATGAAGGTTTTGGTAAGTTACATGCATTGCACCTCGCATAGTTAGACGGATTGTTCAAGTTAGCTTTTGGTGAGTCCTCTTGTCCGAGGACAATATCTATCTTCTTTCATGCTTATGTTCATACTACATCTTACATATTTTGGAGTACTTATGACTATGAGGGTGAGCCCGGTTGTTTGTCTTGGCCCCCGCTAAGTTTCATGTCTAGAGGTATTGTTGGATAAGTTATGTATTATGCTTGACCTTTGACTCATTTATGTTATTCAAGTGTTTTAACTCTTTACCTTAGACCCGATTCCCCTTGTTTATGCTTATCTCATATTGTCATTTTAATTACTTCCGCAACAAAGGATGTGTAATGATATGCTATGAGGCTTGTTTGGGGTTCCTTCGAGTCCACCATTCGACGGTCACGTCTAGGCCCTAGGTTCGGGGAGTGACACTTTTACCTAAGCATTTCAAAACTTCTTAAATGTTAACCCGACTAAAAAGCACCTAATATACGCAAATCCAAACGGACACTTATTTTGTTTCCTTCCTAAGTTCTACATTTATTTATCATTCTTAAATAGAGATTTCAACTTTTGGTGGCGAATCCTTATGCTCCGACTTACACTGTGCAAGAATATTAAAAATACAATAAATACTACTTCTATTCTAATAAATACTATCACAATATATTTGCCTCGTT
Organism: Solanum medicagineum; assembly: GCA_026153255.1. NCBI lineage: Eukaryota > Viridiplantae > Streptophyta > Magnoliopsida > Solanales > Solanaceae > Solanum > Solanum medicagineum. The sequence continues at coordinate 28,607 of JAPFFP010052982.1, forward strand.
TGAATATCAGTGATCAGAAGATCCATACGGTCTCACCTCCGACAAAAAGCAAATGACCTTTTCTCTACTTGCTCAATCTATCATGAATCCAAACCGAAGAAACTTCACTTTTCCACCAATTCTCTTAATACCAGTGGATATAATAGCTGTGTGAGCAACCCCCATATGCTTACCACTAAGAGTACCCAACATGAACACATCATCTTGGGTTGAAATGGGTCTGCAAGGCCACTCACTAACACTGAATGTCTTTATGGAAAATCAAGAAATGATGCTCGTGGTACAAATTTCTTTTGCCAAAGCTCAAGTTGTGTTGAAGAGCTATGGAGACTTACAATGGTCATCTTTGTGTGTTGACAACCCTTCAACCACCGATGAACCACCAACTCATGGGTTATCATTCTTCCATATTCAAACATGGGAGCCATCAATGTACAATCCTATGCATCAAACTCACCCAATGTAGTGTACTCATCCAATGTAATCGTTACCATTGGATGAGTTTGGGATATGGAAGTGTACATTGGTGTCTCCCCTGTTGGAATGTAGAAGAATGGTAACCCTAGGAGTAGGTAGTTTATTAGTGGTTGAAGGGTTGTTGACATCCATAGATGGATGTTGTAAGTCTCCATGACCCTCCGATACAATAGGAGCTTTAATTTGATGAAATGACGCTTTTTGTATCACTAGCATCATTTCTTGATTCTCCATCAAGACATGCAGTGTTAGAGTGTGGCTTTGGAGACCCATTTTGACCCAAGATGATGGATTCATGTTTGGTACTAGCAGCATCATAAAGATGGATTTGTCCACTGGTATGGAGAGAATCGGGGGAAATTGAAGTTTGTTTGGGTTGGATTCGTGGATGATTGTGTGGGTAGAGAAGAGGACGTTCGCTTTTGTTAGAGATGAGATCATATGGGTCTTTTAATTATTGATATTTACAGGAACCAAATCCACTGTAATAGAATTCATGGGAACAAAAGAGTATTAATTGTAGTTCTTAATATACCTGAGATGTTGGAATCATGAGTAGAAGGATTGTAGTTGTACGAGTCTATCAAGTTATAGAACTTAGAGGTCATTTGGTAACTGGTTAGACTTATGCAGGTATTAGTAATGTAGATTAGTTATGAGTAAATCTGTTAGACCCCGTAATTTAATCAACCGAAGTAAATTGTTCAACCGGAAAAGTTACGACAAATGTGGTGTAATTTAAATTAAGTAAGTTCGTGATGCTCAATTATAATTGGAGTGTATATTTTAAGTTGAGGTCGGA
>JAPFFP010052991.1:0-29880 GCA_026153255.1 Solanum medicagineum
AGGAAACTCTGCCGAAATTTCGATAATTCCTTGGCTAATATAATTGAAAATCCAGTTTGGTGTTGTTTGGGTGCCCAGTCGGCACTAATCACGACCCCTGTGTTGGGTCGTGACATTTTTAATTCGTTGACTAATGACATTTTCGTGAATTTAAATTATTCCAAAGACCTTTCTAGACTTCCAATGTTATCTTAACCTCCCCAAAAGACTTGAACCCTATTCCAAAGGATCAAACTCATTACTCTCAACTCAAATACACTCTCAAATCCTGTCAAAAGCCTCTACAAAGACCACAATACAAATTCAAGGAAACTCAATAACAAGTTTGGATTTCAAGACCCCATTCCAAGTTTCCATTTTTTCTCAACTCAATTGCAAGAGACTCAAGGTCTAAAGAACGTGAGTTTTAATCATTGGGTCCTTTCACCCATGGTACCTAATCTCCCTTTTCTATGTAAACTGTATATTTTCAAGATAGATTATCTATGGGTATCTCTTATTATGAAAATTGACTATAAATTATGTTGGGATTATATGAAATGTTGATTATTTAGGCATGTTTTGAGGTATGAATCTAAGATCTAGTATAAGATTTGGGGAGGGGTTTTGATGCATCTTGCTTTCGGGTATTACCTAGTGTTGGTGGGTTGTTTTACATTGATTTCTTACATGATTTCACTCTTAAATTTTATGATCTTAAACTAGCATTATACACCCACCAAGTGTTTGATAAAATGTCTGATTTTAAACTATTGAGCTATTGATGATCTATTGCATGACCTATGAACTAAGTAACTTTATGATGATGAAAGGAATATTTATATGTGTGTTGATTTCATGAAAGGTATCGTTAGTGTTGTAAGTTGACCAAAACCAAGTTGAGGGGTTGATACCTCAAACACCTTGATGGGAGGTGCTAAAACTATTAACCAAGTTGATGAGTTGATACGTCAAACATATTGATAGGAGGAGGTAAGCCTGTTAACCAAGCTAAGGGGTTGATACCTCAAAAACCTCCAAGGGGTGGTTTACCTTGGATTCCAAATACTAAGTTGCTTGGTCTATGATGGTGGTCTCTTCCTACACATGTAATATATTCTATATAAACATGTTTTACTTTATGCATCATTCGTACATGTCATATTGTTATTATGCTATCCATTGCTTATGATTATGCATTTTTCCTATGTTTTCTATCTATTGTTGCATTGCATCCTATATACTTAGTACATTCAAATGTAGTAACACATACTCTATGCCTACATAATATTACCATGTAAGAACCGAAGCTCCACTTGATCATCTTCCTCCTTCACGTGGCTAGTACTATCTTTCAAAGCAAGTTGGTGAGTCCTCAACTCCGAGGACATGTTTCTTGTAATTTATACTTTGTATTGACTCTTATTATGTTGGATACTTATGACTATGACGGGTAGCCGGAGATTAAATTGACCCCCGCTTCTATCTATGTATTAGAGGTGTTGTTAGGACATTATAATGTATTAATGCTATACTTTGAGTTTCTATGTTTCTATGGTGTCAATATGTCCCTTAGCATGATTTTTCCTTTTTTCTATCTCTTGGTGTTTTACAATTGCTTCCGCGACCAAGGATGTTTGGGGTCCCTTCGGGTTCCCCATTTGCAATGTCACATCTAGGCCCTAGGCTTGGGTCATGACAAATTTGATATTAGAGAACTAGGTTGTTAATGGTTCTCGGCGTCTAACACACCGAGTCAATTAGAGTTTTATTCATGGTTGTGTTGTGAACCACATCTATGAGTGATAGTTTATGAGACGTTTTAGGAAATGTTTTCCTTCTTCATGATCTATGCCATGCTATAGAATTAGGGTAAGGTTTCTCCTTTAACGAATGTTCTTTGCCATTTTTAGATCATGCATAACATAAGAGGAATACGAGCCCGCACACCTGAAGAACATCCGACACATGGAGAGCTCCAGGATTCTCTCATCTTGCTAGCTCAAGCCAAGGTTAATCAAGTTAATCAAGGGGTCCAAGTCCCTCATGCTCCCACTTCAGTATCTCAGGTAAGGGACTTTATGAGGATGAATCCACCAGAGTTCTATGGTCTAAGGTGGATGAGGACCCTCAAGAATTTATGGATGAGGTGTACAAAGTGTTGGTTATCATGGGTGTTAGGTTAGAAGAGAAGGCAGAATTGGCGGCATACCGACTCAAGGAGGTGGCCCAAATATGGTATACTCAATGGAAGGAGCAGAAGGGGAACAACAATGTGATAGTATGGGAGGAGTTTAAGGCGGTATTTCTCAACCAGTTCTTCCCTCTTGAGCTTAGGGAGACCAAAAAGATGGAGTTTATGAATTTGAAGCAAGGATCTAGGAGTATGAGGGAGTATGCCCTCATGTTCAACCAACTCTCTAAATATGCTCTAAATTTGGTTGCCGACCTAAGGTCTAGAATGAACAAGATCAGGATGGGTGTATCTGATTTGGTGAATGATGAGTGCCAGGCCGCTATGTTGTTTAGTGACATGGATTTGTCCCACTTGATGACTTATTACAAATAATTGGAGGGAGAGAAGTTGACAAAGAGAAGGGGTAATGAGGCCAAGAGGGACCGTTTTGATGGTAAGTTCCAAGGTCTCAAAAGTGGCTGGTTTTGTCAAAGCCAAGGGTCTACTCATGTTTCTAATATAAGGTTTGCCAATGACAAACCAAGGATCCAAGGCTTGTGTGGCACCCAATGCTATGTGTCCGAAATGTGTTAGGGTTCATAAAGGCCCATGTTTGAGAGACACCAATGCTTGTTTCGTTTGTGGTGAAGTGGGACATAAGAAGATTGATTATCCTCGTAATAAAAACAAGGGTAACAATGTTTGCCTACAAGGACGGGGTTCAAATGTGGTTCCTTTGGGGAGGGGAGGCCAACAAGGTGGTGCCCCAAGGCACAATCTATTCTATGCTATTCATGGGAGGCAAGAGGTTGATGCGGTTCCCGATATCATCACTGGTATGTGTATGCACTGATTGACCCGAGTGCCATTCTTTCTTTTGTTACCTCCTTTGTTGCCAAAAAGTTTCATGTTAAGCCCCAGTTATTGTGTGAGTCATATGAAGTGTCTACTCCCATTGGTGCATCTATTGTTGCTAGAAGAGTATAAAAATTGTTCAATTTGCATTTTGCATAAAATATTGCCATGTGACTTTGTTGAATTGGACATGTTGGAATTTGACATTATTCTTCGGATGGATTGGTTGCATGCATGCTATGCCACTATTGATTGTAGAACCCGTAGGGTGAAATTCCAATTCCCCAGTGAACCCATCCTTGAGTGGGAGAGTCATGATGTGGTGGTCAAGGGTATGTTTATTTCTTGCATTAAAGACCAAAGGTTGATCTCTAAGGGGTGTCTCTATCATCTTGTGAGGGTTAGGGATATGGAGTATCCCTTCACATAGAGTCGGTTCCTGTGGTTAGTGAGTTCCTAGATGTCTTAACAAATGACCTTCCCGTTGTTCCTCCCGAAAGGGAAATATATTTTGTCATAGATATCCTTCTTGACACTACCTATTTCTGTCCCCCTTTACCGTATGGCCTCGGCGGAGTTAAAGGAGTTGAAGAGCAATTAAAGGATTTATTGGAGAAGGATTTTATTAGGCCTAGACAATCACCTTGAGGTGCACCAGTGTTGTTTGTGAAAAAGAAGGATGGTTCTCTTAGAATCTGTATTGATTACCGACAACTTAATAGAGTCACCAATCAAGAATAAGTACCCTCTGCCAAGGATTGATGATTTTTGTGACCAACTTCAAGGGGCTAGTCACTTCTATAAGATTGATCTTCGATCTGGGTATCACCAAGTTAAGGTGAGAGGGCGTGACATTCCCAAGAGGGCCTTCCGGACTAGGTATGGGCACTATGAATTTGTGGTTATGCCTTTCGGGTTGACCTATGCACCGGCTATTTTCAATGGATCTTATGAATAGGGTCCTTAAACCCTACCTTGATTTGTTTGTGGTGGTTTTTATCGATGATATTTTGATCTATTCTCATAGTTAAGAGGAGCATGTGAGCCATTTAAGGGTGGTGCTACAAAGGTTGAGAGAAGAAAAGTTATGTTAATAAGGAGAAGTGCAAGTTTTGGTTAGGGAAGTTTGCTTTTCTAGCCAATGTGGTGTCAGGTGATGGTATTAAGGTGGATCTTAAAAAGACGGAAGTGATTAGAAATTGGCTTAGACCTTTGACTCCTTCGAACATTAGAAGTTTCTTTGGCTTAGCGGGTTACTACAGGAGATTTGTGAATGGGTTCTTTTCTATTATCTCTTCTCCCACGACTAAGTTGACTGCAAAGAAGGCTATGTCTTTATGGACTGATGAGTGTGAAAAGAGTTTCCAAACCTTGAAGGATAAGCTTATTTGTTCCTATGTTGTCTCTACCGGAAGGGTTTGTTGTGTACTGCAATGCCTCCTGAATTGGTTAGTGTTGTGTTTTGGTGCAAAATAATAAGGTGATATCTTATTCCTCTAGACAACTCAAGGTGGATGAAAAGAACTACCTTACCCATGATCTTGAATTGGCCACCGTGGTTTTTACTTTGAAAATTTGGCGTCATTATTTGTATGGGGTCACTGTTGATGTTTTTACTTATCATAAGAGTTCCCAATATGTGTTCGCCCAAAAGATCTCAACTTGAGACAACGAAGGTGGTTAGAGCTTTTTAAGGATTATGATATGAGTGTGCATTATCACCCTGGTAAGGCTAATGTTGTGGCCGATGCTTTGAGTTAGGTGTCTATGGGTAGCCTTACACATGTTTGGGTTAAGGGAAAAGAGGTGGATGGAGAAGTCCATTGGTTGGCTAGATTGGGAATTAGGTTGGAGGAGGTTGATAATGGTGGAGTAGTGGTGGTTGATAGTTCCAAATCTTTGTTCATTGAGGATGTGAAGGCAAAGCAAGATCTTGACCCTGTCTTGCTAGTGCTGAAGGCTTCGGTGAGAGAGTGTAAGGTGGAGGTTTTCTCCCATGGGGGCGATGGTGCCCTTTGGTACCAAGGTAAGTTGTGTGTGCCTATTTTTGATGTCTTGAGAGAGAAAGATTCTTGATTAGACTCATATTTCTTCCTATTCCGTTCACCCCAGTTCTACAAAGATGTACAGGGATTTGAGAGAGGTGTATTGGTAGAAAGGTATGAAGAAAGACATTGCTACATTTGTATGTGGTTGCCATAATTGCCAACAAGTCAAAGCTGAATATCAAAGGCCGGGTGGCCTAGCTCAAGACATAGAGATTCCTACTTCGAAATGGAAGTAAATTAACATGGATTTTGTGGTTGGGCTACCGAAAACTAGAAAGGGTTTTGATTCTATTTGGGTTGTGGTTGATAGGGTAACGAAGTCTCATTTCCTACCGGTCAAAACTAAATATGGTGCCGAAAATTATGTTAAGTTTTACATTCATGAATTAGTTCCTTTGCATAAGGTACCTTTGTCTATCTTATCAGATCGTGGTGCTAAATTCACTTCACACTTTTGGAGGTCCTTCCAAAGCGGTCTTGGTACCAAGGTTAAGCTTAGTACGAGCTTTCATTCTGAGATGGATAGCCAAGCCGAAAGAACTATCAGAACTCTTGATAATATGCTTAGGGCTTGTATATTACCGTTTAAGGGTAGTCGAGATGATCATCTTCCATTGATTGAGTTTTCTTATAATAATAGCTATCATGCAAGCATTGGTATGGCTCCTTTTGAGGCTCTTTATGGAAGGCGTTGTAGGTCCCCGGTTGGATGGTTTGAGGTAGGGGAGATGGCCTTGTTAGGTGTGGATTTGGTTATGGAGGCCTTAAAGATGGTGAGGGTGATTAGAGAAAGATTGAAAATCGTGCAAGGTCGACAAAAGTCCTATACCGATGTGAGGAGAAGGGATCTTGAATTCAAAGTTGGTAATTGGGTCTATTTGAAGGTCTCACCCATGAAGGGTGTGGTCCGATTTGGCAAATAGGGTAAGTTGAGCCCTAGATTTGTGGGTCCCTATCGAGTATTGAGAAGGATTGGCAAGGTGGCCTATTAGTTGGCATTGCCCAATGACATGCATATGGTTCAGCTGATCTTCCACGTGTTAATGTTGAGCAGGTGTGTGGGTCACGCAAGTGCTATTGTGCCTCTAGATGTTGTGGGTGTTGTTAAAGACAATTTGACTTATGAAGAGGTCCCGGTAAAAATATTGGATAGGTAAGTAAATAGGTTGAGGAACTAGGATGTATCTTCCGTTAAGGTCCTTTGGAGGAATCAACAAGTAAAAAGTGCTACATAGGAAGCCAAGGCGGACATGCAAAAGCGGTATCCCTATCTCTTCCATTTTACTCAAGCCTAAGGTACTAATTCTAATCACCCTATGTGATTTCAAGTGTTAACTTTCGACCCTTATGTCATTGCATGAATTCATGTTTGTATTGATAAGTTTTATGGTGATTTTTGATGTTCATGTTGAGACTTTTGAAAATAATTTTTAAGTGCATTTGTTGTTTCCATGTTGGGCCAAAATCTTCATGATTACTTTCCTTGTGTACATTTCTTTGACATTCAGGGACAAATGTTCCCAAGGGAGAGATATTTTGACATCCCGTAACTCCATGCTCTTATGTATCCATGTTTCAATAATTATTTGTGTAGGTGTGCAGTGTATTAGGGTGATGGGAGACTTCTAGTACTTAGACGAGTTCAAGACTTCTTTGGTAGTTGAGTTTTGGGTGTTGGTTCATGTAATGGTCAACTTTAAATGAGCATAACTTTTAGCACACTTTGAACTGGATGGCCCACCACATGTTAAATGAAATCCTTTTGAGGTATCTTCCAATGCACTTGGTTTCACCTCATTTCGAGTTCGGATAAAGAAGTTATGATTGTTTTCGTGAGACTTTCCCGTGCAGTGAAACCACACGGGCAACTTAACGGGTAGTAGAGCATTGGACAGGCCTTCTGGGCGGTCTTGAGCTAGGAAAGACCATATTTGGTCTAAGGCATGGGGCATGGCAAGTGGCACGGGCCGTGTGGCTGGTCGTGGAGTGTGTGCAAGTGAGGTAGAGTAGATGTGGGAGGAGTTTTGACTAAGGATGGTGCCACGGGCACCTTTGACGAGCCATGGCAGGTCAGACGGCTCGTGGAATTGGGGCATGGGGTCACTTGGCAACATTGTTTTTCTCTAAGTGTGGTTCAACGGACCACTACACGGACTGTGTAGCACCACACAGCTCGTGATAGTGGCCGTTAAAGTGACGATAATGGTAATATTTTCTAAGTGTTCCCAACTTCCAATTTTTGACAAAGTCTCATCTCATGGGCACTCCACACGACCCGTGAGGCCTTCAGTGGGGAATCACTTTTCCAATATTTCCATCCGTTCACTAATGGCGTTTTCATGAACTTAAATTATTCCAATGACCTTTTTAGACTTCCAATGGTATCTTAGCCTCCCCAAAAGTGTTAAACCCTATCCAAAAGGATCAAACTCATTACTCTGAACTCGAATAAACTCTCAAATCCTCTCAAAAGCCTCTACCAAGATTCCAATACAATTTCAAGGAAACTCAAGAACAAGTTTAGATTTCAAGACTCCATTCCAAACTTCCATTATTTCCCAAATCAATTTCAAGAGACTCAAGGTCTAAGGTATGTGTGTTTTAAAAATTGGATCCTTTTACCTATGGTGCCCAACCTCCCTTTTCTATGTAAATTTCATGTTTTCAAGCTAGACTATCTATAGGTATCTCTTATTATGAAAGTTTACTACAAACTATGTTGGGATTATATGAAATGTTTATTATTTAGGCATGTTTTGAGTTATGAATCTAAGATCTAATATAAGATTTAGTGAGAGATTTTGATATATCTTGCATGAGGGAATTGCCAAGTGCTGGTGGGTGATTTTACATTGATTTACTTACATGATTTCACTCTTGAATTGCATGATGTTAAACTAGCATTATACACCCGCCAAGTGTTAGATAAAATGTCCGGTTTTGAACTATTGAGCTATTGATGATCTATTACATGACCTATGAACTAAGTAACTTCATGATGATGAAAGGAATATTTATATGTTTGCTGATTTCATGAAAGGTATCTTTAGTGTTGTAAGTTGACCATAACCAAGTTGAGGGCTTGTAGCTCAAACACCTTGATGGGTGGTGGTAAACCCATTAACCAAGTTAAGGGGTTGATACCTCAATCACCATGATGGGAGGTGGTAAACCCATTAACCAAGTTGAGGGGTTGATACCTCAACACCTCCAATGGGTGGTTTACCTTGGATTCCAAGTACTAAGTTGCTTGGTCTGTGATGAGGGTCTCTTCCTACACATGTAATATGTTCTATATAAGCATGTTTTACTTCAAGCATCATTCATACATGTCATATTGTTATTATGCTATCCATTGCTTATAATTATACATTTTGCCTATATTGTCTATCGATTGTTGCATTGTATCATACATACTTAGTACATTCAAACGTACTAACGCATACTCTATGCTTACATGATTTGACCATATAGAAATCGGAGCTCCACTTTATCATTTTTCTCCTCCACGTTGCTAGTACTATCTTTCAAAGTAAGTTGGTGAGTCCTCAACTCCGAGAACATGATTATTTGAATTTATGCTATGTATTGACTCTTATTATGTTGGAAACTTATGACTATGAGGGTGAGCCAAGATATTCTCTTGGCCCCGTCTCCTATCTACCTATTAGAGGTGTTGTTGGAACATTATGATGTATTAATGCTATACTTTAATTTTCTATGTTTCTATGGTATCAACTATGTCCCTTAGCCTTGTTCTTCTCCTTTTTCTATCTCTTGATGTTATACAATTGCTTTCGCGGCCAAGGATGTGTAATGATATGCTAAGAGGCTTGTTCGAGATCCCTTCGGGTTCTCTATTCGCCGTGTCACGTCTAGGCCCTAATCTTGGGTCGTGACAATATTATTAAGCAATTTTTCATAACAAAGACAAGTAAAATATGGTCAATTCAAGTTAAGTCAAGGAGAATGCCCTAAAATAAATCTGTCCAAATCAAGTAGTTCCACAAAATTAGGCAATCAACAAAGTCATATAGTTAATATTTTACCAGAGATGATAGAACCAATAATTTAGACAAATACGATGATCTTAACAATAACAACCTAAACAAGTGGAAAAGGTTGGTTGTACCATCACATAGCATGCAATTCAATAAACTGAAAAAAAACAATAGGCAAAAGAGTAATAATAATAATAAAATCAAACAGAAGATTGGGGTATTCGAAGATTCAATTTTGCTTCGCCCAGAGTTGTTGGGTCCTCTGGCTGGAATACGTTGACTGCGTGAATTTTCACCGACGAGGGGGAGTGAGTTTTGGAATTTTATGGTGAGGGATAATGGAGAGTGCTTTATTGCTTTGGGCTAGGGAGTGGATGCATCTGGGAGGGGTTTCAGGCGAGGTTGAGAGGAGAGAAGTGGTTGTTTGTGGAGAAGAGAAAGTGGAGATGACCATCGAGATTTTCCAATCGATTTTGGAGGAGATGAAGGAGAGAGTGGCGATGAGGCTTTGGGATGGTGGTTGTATGGGTTTTCTCAGGTGAAGGGAGAAGATGGAGGGTAAGGCGAGGGATGCCGTCGTTGGTGTGGCTTCCATTGGGATTTCATCGGAAACAGGGAGATAACAAGGGTCACATTTGGTTTTGGGTATTCAAGTGTGCCGGATCGGAGGAGAGAGGGGTAACGCGATGGGAAAGGGTTGTTTGCGGTGGTGCAATGAGGGAGAGGGGCTCGTTTGGTTGCTGTGTTGGCATTTTCCAGGTGGTTTTTCGTTAAAGAGAAGGGGTTTCTCCGAGAGCGACGACGGAGAGATAAGTGGTTGCCGATGGTAGTTGTGACGGAGAGGTCAGGGTTGGTGACTGTGATGTTGAAAAAGTGGAAATGGAAAATGAATAAGGTTTTGGACATTAGGGTGTGTTAAAGAATTAAAAATCAAATTAATCTACACCTTTAGATTAAATGGAACAAATGATTGTGATTAAATTTCATGATATGGGGCTAATCTGAGTTGAAAATGGGTTATTCGGATTTAATTAGGATCATCCAGATTAGGATCAAATAGTATTGGGTTTGGAAATTTAAAACCGAGCCAATATTGATCCAATTAGGCTAGAATTAGAAGGATTGCATAAGAATTTGACTAGAGTTAAAATAAACCGGAAAGGATTTGATTAGATTTTAGATGAATTGGATTAAAAGGGCCACGAATTAAATGAATTGGGATGAAACTGAGTAGATTTTCATCTAATTAAAGAGTATAATATACACAATACTTTTAAATAATAATATTTTTTTACATAAAGAAAATATGCAATATATATTTAAATAACTGTGTAACATATTGAAATATTATTTTAAATTAAAATTTGATAAAATAAAATGGTATACATTATATTTAAAATATGATACTAAATAATAATAATAATAATAATAATAATAATAATAATAGTAATAGTAATAATAATAATAACAATAATATTAATAATAACAATAATAAGTATATTACTATAATAATAAGTAAAAATAATAAGTACTAAAAGCAACAAAAAATAATAAATAATGTTAATTGAGAAAACAATGAATATTATACTAAGTAATAATAATAATTTATAATAACAAAGTAAATTTGAGAAATGGAAAAAATAATTAACGAACAAAGTTTGAAGGTTTTAAAAATATATTAAAAATATGTGATTATTTGGATAAAATTGAAAATAAACTCATTTATTTAATTTTTTAAATACCTATTTTAATCAAATGACAACCTAAAATGGGTTATAGCTCAGTCAAAATTGGGTGTCAACAACTATCCCTTCTTTACTTGAGAATGAAGGATGAATTATCGAGCAAAGAAAGTTGATGGAGTAGCCAATTTTGTCCGGCCGATGAAATATTATCAGAGGGACCAAATGGAATAAAAAGGATTTTAAAAAAAATTACAACCGAGATTTTGATTTCAAGTCGCCTAAATATCTCTGGTTATACGAGAATCAGACCGTGTGTAGTTCTGAATGTAGGAACGAAAGAAATTTTTAAAAAATAAAATTAATAGTGTGGGACTTGAAGTAGGAACAATAGTATCTTGAATTGGAAGGGTTGGAGCATGTGGTTGTATAGGGTACGGATAGAAAAATAAGGACATGGGGGACAATACGAGCAATGTTAAGAAAGAATAAGGTTCATTGTAATCTATATACCAAATGAAAGGTGCAACTTCGAAGTGAAAGGCGGAATCTATAGGAGTCCACACATCTACGATTTGTAACTAAATGAAACACTATATAAAATAGATAGACACATATATTAAATAGTGAAATTATCATAAACATGATGTAAATTCACACTTAGACCATGAAGTTTTTCATAAGACGATAAGGATGATGTCTTTGGCATGCTAATCATAAATGATATTTTCAGGTCATGAAATGATGTCCATAGGCCATGAAAGATGATGCCTTTGGACAATGACACCTTTAGATCATGGTAATTATAAATTTCATCCTTAAGCCATGAAGGATGATGGCTTTGGACTATGAATGTCTAGGAGCATGATAAGCAGAAATTAAATCCCCAGGCCATGAAGTATCCTTAGGCCATGACAAATGATGCCTTTGGACTATAATTTCTTAAGGGTATAATATGCGATTTTTCTGGTCAATGCAAAATTTTCAAAATAATGCAATGCAATGTCAGTAGGCAAAAATGTATTTTCAGCAAGCCATTCAATTTTCAATGCAACCTCAATAGGCCATGAAGTTTTTAATGCATTTTCAGTAGGCCAAATGTAAATTCCATTTCATCCAAATTTTCATCCTATTTTAGTAGGCCATTGAAAAAGAAAAAAAATTCATTTTATGCAAATTTTAGTACGTTGGCAAAATGCAATTTTCACGTAATTTTACTAAGCCAATTTAAAAATGCAATGCCAATATATAAAGGCAATTTCACGCAATTTTAGTAGTCCAGTGTAATAATATAATTTCAACAGGCCACTGCAACATGAATTTCAAGCAAATTAAGTAGGTCAATGCAAAATGCAATTTCATGCAAATTTTTCATGTAATTTTGGGGCCAAATGCAAATGCAAATTCAATTTTACTCAAATTTTGGTAGGCCGAATGCAAATTCAATTTCATGCAAATTTTTATGCAATTTTTGTAGGTCAAGTGCAAATTCAATTTTATACAAATTTTGTTTAATTTTAGTAGGTCAATGCAAAAACGCAATTTCACAAGGCCAAATGCAAAAATGCATTTACATACTAATTTAGTAGGCTAATGCAAAAAAAAAATAAAATAAAATAAAAGCAATTTCAGTAGAGTAGTATAAAAATGCAATTCCATGCAAATTTTCATGTAATTTTAGTAGGCCACATGCAAAATCAATTTCATGCAAATGTTCATCTAATTTAAGTTGGCCAAATGAAAAACCACTTTCATAAAAATTTACCTAATTTTAGTAGGCCAATGCAAAAATGTTGTTTGAAGTAGGCTGAAATCAAAGGCAATAAGATAGTATAAATTTTACTCATTGTAAGAAAAGTGATAATTGCTTGAATGATGCGAAGAGGTCACTCCTGGCATGTAAACCTATCTTTTCTACGTTCAAAGAAAAATTCTTAATTTTTTTTAAAAAAGAGGTAGATGTGTAGCTTTGACTCGACCTGCACGCCACATTTGTTATTGATATTCAACATTTCATCTTGATGTCCTCTTGGAGGCTAGTCTTTTGTTCTAAATTTGACTTTATTGAAAATTTTGAGAATCACTAGAAAAAATTATTGCCCCTGTTTTTACGAAATGCTCCAGATAAATTTTAGATCCTCTAAAAATTTATGCCCCAATTTACACAAAATGTTCAAAAGAAATTTTTCAGATCTTCTTAAAAATTCGGCCTAGTTATCTTGTCTGGTAGAATATGGTCTTGAAAGAATTTTTTGAGGTCCTCTCAAAAGATTCTGCACCAGCTTAGGATCAATAGGGGAGGGGGATATAGAGATTTTATTATGATAAGACTGAATCCATAGGAGTACCTATGTATCCCTCTTAAATGGGAATCAGGTCTGGCAAAATTCAAAATACCAGATGAAAGAGCATTAAATGCTCAGTATTCAAAAAGAGAACTCAGGCCTGACTTCTTCTATTCTATGGCTACAGATGTTTCTCCTATATGACTCATGCAAGATAATCTTCTCCTCAGGCTACACAAGTCAAGATCGAACTTTATTTTTCAACATGCTCATTGATGATTTAGGAGTTGATTGTTGGATGTATTCTCTGTCATGCCTCGAGAGGGTACCCTTGGCATGACCGACACTTGATGAACCATTACTGATTCCCCAAGAGAACCACCAGGCCATCATCATCACTTCAACTCAACAACAGAAGAAAATACTCCAATAAAAGGATATCCTATGAATATGTTTGGAAACAATCAATGCTCAAAAAAGATAACTCTAGGTCTATGAATCCTCTATTCAACAATCTAGATGGTACCATGACAGGCAATGGATACCTCAAATCAAAAGAAAAAGTACTACGTCAAAATAGGAAATAAAAGGGCTCTTCTAGATGGTAGCATCATACAAAGCTCTACTCCATTAAACAAAAAGGATGAAGATTTAAAAGCTCAAAGGAGGCCAATGACAAGATCTCAAACCAAGGAGTTTAAGGAAAAGCTCAATGGGCTTCAATTGCAGATCCAAAGGAGTCTTGTTGGGAAGATGAGCTACAGGCCAAAAAGGATGAATTGTCCAAATGCTACAATTATTTGGTGGCCCAAATTCAAGTCCAAGAGGAAGAATTTAAGGTTTAAATTTCATGAAAATAAGGCCAAGAGGAGTCAAAGAATCAGTCACAACAAAGGTTGCTTTCTGCCCAAGTTAGGAGAGAAGACTAGTCAAACTTTCCAAAATTGTCAAGATTCTTTTCTTAGTTGGGTTTTACCTTATTTCCTTATTTATATAAAGGTTATTAATGTTCTCTTTGTTCCATTTAAGGTATCTTAATACCATTTAATTCTTTCCTAGAACTACTAGGTCTACTCCTAGTTAAGGTCACTTTATTTCCTTTCTAGTGTAGGATTTACCTTGTAATTTTCTTTCTAGGTTTTGGATACTCCTTGGGCCTAACATAAGGAATCTTGGACTTCCAAGGGCCCTATAGTATATATATAGGAGTATTTTTTCTTTCATTAAGGATAATAACATTGATATTAATAATATTTGAGAGAGTTCTATTGAACCTTCGTGACTTGTTCTTTCAGAATTTATCTTTAAACCTTTACAAGTTCATAGTTTGAGGTGTAATGTACTTTCTTCTTGTGATATTTGAATTCTTTTTAATATTCTTTAGAAGGTGCTTAGTTTACATGTTAAATATTATCTTTAGTTAGTCATAAAGTGGTCAAGATCCGAATCTAACGTTTTGATTCGTTTTCTCAAGTAAAGACGTTAGATTTCTTCCATATATCTTTACGTTGTTACTTGAATCTTATCAAGGCCTTAGAATGTCTACTTCTTGGAAATTCTTGGATCTTTCCTTTGAATTTCTCATATCTTTAATTAGTTTTTATCATTCTTTTTCTGTTGTTGCTTCCGCATTCTAATATTCACTCTATCTTAGTATTGTTCCTAACCTCAATCCTATCAAGTAGTATCAAAGCGGTTCAACCAAGATTCTATTCTTGGTATATCTTGGTATTTTTTAAATATAAAGAACAATAAAAAAAGTAAAAAAGAAAAAAAAGTATAAGAAAAAAGGGAGATAACTTGCACTCTAGGAAATCCGTTACTTACCGTCAAAATTATGCATTAGTTGTTTCCAAATAAAAAAGACTTAAGAAGAGGGGATTCTAACTCTTTGAGGACATGACAATTTTTTTTTTCTTATTCTTATATTAATTCTAAGTAAGTTCCTTTTGTTCGTGTTTTGTTTCAACTAAATCATAGTTTTTCTAGGATTAGTTCGTTATTTTCTTTTGTGCCCCAAAAATCTATACTTTATTGCTAAGAACTTGATACTTATTCTAGAATTAGTTCTTTATTTTCTTTTGTGACCCAAAAATCTATACTTTATTACTAAGAACTTGATACTTGTTTGGGTTTAATTATAAATCTACAAAGTACTTTTGTTCAAAGGTTATTTGAGGGGGGAAAAGTCATGTGTGGGCGAGTTTAAAAGAGGGTAAAAACCATATTAAGTGTGTGATTGATATTTTGGTTTAAGACACCTAATTCAGGTGGTGATGAAGAAAGGGCTAGTTTAGAAGCTGAGATCAAAGGAAGGAATGACTTCACCCTCCAGCTATGCACCAATAATTCGAGTGATGGAACCTTCAATTTCAAGAGATGAGAAATATGATTACCAAGTAGAATGAGACCAATTAATTGCAATAAGGAGGGAGAATATTGTTGTACACCCAATAGTGTTAGACAACATGTTGAAAGAAATGTACCCCATGTCCTGATTTTGATGGTGAACTTAATCTAGAAAGAAGAGATAGGAGTGGACAAAAAGGTAGAGTAGAAGATGATAATATAAGTATTATAAAAATAAAGATTCCATCTTTCAACGGGACAAGGGACCCAAACTTGTACCTTGATTAGGAGAGACAAGTTGAAACCATCTTTGATTGTCGTAACTACTCTGAGAGTAAGAAAGTTAAACTTGTTATTGTTGAGTTTTCTGATTTTACTGCTTCTTTTGGTGGATAAAGCTTGTTGAGGACAAAGTGCAAGATGATCTACCACCTATCTCTACATGGGTAGAGATGAAGAGGGTGATGAGGAAGAGGTTTGTGCCATCATATGTTCAAAGAGATTGTCATCTCGCCTTCAACACTTGAAGCAAAGTTCCATGTTGGTAGATGAGCACTTCAAAAGCATGGATATGGCTATGATCCAAGATAATTGAATGGAGGAAGAAGAAGCTACAATGGCTAGATTTTGAAATGGTTTAAATTCTGAAATAGTTAATGTAGTAGAGATACAATAGTACGTAACTTTCGATGAGTTAGTTGATTTGTCTTTTAAAGAAGAAAAACAAGTCAAGAAAAGCAGCAACCTAACTCATAGAGAAATTTTCCTAACACCATCTCTAAGAATCCATGGTCAAATCAAGAGGGAAAAGCTCCTTCTATGACTCAAGAAGATAGAGGTAAAGGTAAAGTTGACGAGGGATGTAAAACCTTCAATCCCAGATCTTCTAAACCTTCTCAATCTGTTCAATGTCATAAATGTCATGGGAGGGGTTATATGATTCATGAATGTCCAAGTAGAAGAAACATCATACTTAGAGAGAATGGAGAATATGAGATTGAAAAAAGTGAGAGGGAAGAAGAAGAGGGAGGAGGTGTAAGTGAGGAAGATGATTTAGAACTGCCCAATGATGGTATAATTGAGGTAGTTAGAAGAAGTATGACTATTAATTTTGGTAGTAGTGATGAAGGGCAGAGGGAGAATTTGTTCCATACTAGATGTGGAATAAAGGGGAGGACTTATTATATGATTATTGATGGGGAAGTTGTGCAAATGTGGTGAGTTCATATTTGGTAGATAAGCTAGGAATTGCATGCATTCAACACTCTACCCCATATAAGCTGCAATGGTTGAATGATAGTAGAGAGATAAAAGTAAACAAACAATGCATGATTTCATTCAATGTTGGTAGGTATGAAGATGAAATTCTTTGTAATGTAGCTCCAATGCAAGCATGTCATGTGTTACTTGGCTGACCTTGGCAATATGATGGGGATACTACTCATCATGGGATAAAGAATAGGTACAGTCTTCTGCATAATGGTAAGAAATTTACTCTTGCACCATTATATCCTTCACAAGTGTTTGAAGATCACAAACAATTGAGGGAAACAATGGGAAAGAAAAGGGGAGAAATCAAAAGTGAGCTTAGGAGAAAAGAAAAGGGCCAAGAGATAGAAAAAAGAGAGATGGCCAAGAACAAGAGAAAGGGTAGCAAACTAAGTAAAGAGGTAAAAATAGGGTTTTAGTGTAAAAATAAAAAGTTTTGGTGAGAGGAAAAAGGCTAAGGAAAAGAAAAAAGAGAGTCTTTATGTAAAAGCCAAAGAGTGTCTGGATGCTAGAAAAGAGGGGTTACCCATAGTACTACTTACTTACAAAGAAGTGTTGATTAACTTTGAAAAACTAACTCTTTCTTTGACGAATAGTGTTTCTTCTCTTTTGCAGTGTTTTGAAGATATTTTTCCTAATGATGCTCCAAAGGGGTTGCAACCTTTGAGAGGGATTGAGCACTAAATAGACTTTGTTCCTGGGTCTCAACTACCTAATAGGCCTGCCTATAGGAGTAGTCTAGAAAAGACCAAGGAATTACCAATCTAAGTACAAGAATTGCTTACATAGGGTTTTGTTCGAGAGAGCATGAGCCCATGTTTTGTTCCTGTCCAAAAAGGATGGAACATGGAGGATGTGTGTGGATTGTAGAGCCATCAACAAGATAACGGTAAAGTATCGCTATCCAATCCCTCGTCTTGATGATATGCTAGATAAACCATATGGATCCCAAATCTTTTATATAATTGATCTTAAAAGTGGTTACCATCAGATTTGTATGAATCCTGTAAATGAGTGAAAAATATCTTTTAAGTCCAAATATGGACTTTACGAGTGGTTAGTTATGCCTTTTGGTTAAAAAATGCACCCAATACATTTATGAGACTAATGAAACATGTTTTTAAAGATTTTCACAGAAAATTTGTTGTGGTGTATTTTGATGACATGTTGATCGTTTCCTAAAATCTAGATGAACACCTAGAGCACCTAAAATAAGTTTTTGAAGTCCTTGGAAATCAGTGCTTATTTGCTAATCTCAAAAAGTGTACGTTCTGTGTGGATTGTGTAGTTTTCTTAGGTTTTGTGGTCAGTTCTAAGGGGGTTTAAGTAGATGCTGATAAAATCAAAGCAATTAAACAATGGCCTAGACATAATAGTGTAACTGAAGTTAGGAGTTTTCATGGACTTGCTAATTCTTATATGAGGATTGTGGGGGACTTTAGAACCATTGCTTCTCCTTTAACTAAAGTTATTAAGAAGGATAAGATTTTTTGATGCAGAAAGGAATAAGATTACGCATTTAACTTATTGAAAGAAAAATTGTGTTCTACTCTTCTTTTGCAATTACCTGATTTTTCTAAGTCTTTTGAAGTTGAGTGTGATGCCTCTGGTAAGGGCATAGGTGTTGTTTTGATACAAGACTCCAAGCCAATTTCCTACTTTAGTGAAAATCTAAGTAGAGCAATATTGAACTACTCAACTTATATGATAAGGAGTAATATGTCTTGGTAAGGGTGTTAGCTATATGGCAGCACTACTTGTGGCCTCGAGAATTCGTGGTCAAGACAGATCATAAGTCGTTGAAGTACTTGAAGAGCCAAGGTAAACTTAGTCGTAGGCATGATAATGGGTGGAGTTTATTGAAACTTTTCCATATGTAATTGCCTACAAACAAGTAAAGGAGAATGTGGTCATTGATGCGCTCTCAAGAAGGTATGTTTTGATATTTACTCTTACTTCAAAGTTGTTGGGTTTTGACCAAATCAAGTTACTCTAAGCTAATGACTCTGATTTTGATAAAAATTTTGATGTATGTAAGTTAGGTGCTTTGGAGAAATTTAATCTTCGAGATGAATTTCTATTTATGGAAAATAAGTTGTGTGTACCTAACTACTTTTTGTGTGAACTATTTGTTATGAAAGCACATTGTGGAGGGCTAATGGGACATTTTGGAGTGCCTAAAACTTTGGAAATACTTTCTGAACATTTTTATTGGCCTAGCATGAAAAACAATGTTGAAAAATTGTGTTCTCATTGTCTTGAATGTAAACAAGCTAAGTTTAGAACATTGCCGCATGGTCGTTTTCTCCTTTACCAATTTCTCGTTCTCCTTCGACTGATATTTCTATAGACTTCATATTGGGGATTCCAAGGACTAAATATGGTATGGATAGTATATTTGTGGTAGTAGACAGATTTCCTAAAATGACTCATTTTAATCCATGTAATAAGACTAACGATGCATCTCATGTGGCTGACGTGTTTGTAAAAGAAGTGGTTAAATTGCATGGAATACCTAGAACTATTGTTATTGATACCGATGCCAAGTTTCTAAGTCACTTCTGGAGAATTCTCTGGGGAATGTTAGGGACTAAATTGCTATTTTCCACATCTTGTCACGCACAAACTGATTAGCAAACAGAAGTGGTTAATAGAACTTTAGGGAATATGTCGAGGGCTACTTTGAAAGGAAAGTTGACTTCTTGGGAAGGTTACTTGCCTAATGTGGAATTTTATTCTAATAGGACCTTTCATTCTTCTACTGGTAAGAATCCTTTTGAAATTGTATATGGATTCAACTCATTACCCCTCTTGATTTACTGTCTTTACCTAGCAATAATTTTTGTAATCTTGATGGTAGAAAGAAGGCTGAAATGATCAAGAAGATTCATGGATAAACAAGACTTGTAATTGAAAAGAAAAATAAGGAAGTTGCTTTGCAAAGGAATAAAGGAAGAAAATATGTTGTGTTTAAACCTGGGGACATGTTTGGGTGCATATTAGCAAGGAAAGGTTTCCTTCCAAAAGAAAGACCAAGATAGATCCTAGTGGAAGTGGCCCATACAAAGTCCTTGAAAGGATTGGATACAATGATTATAAACTTGATCTTCCTGTTGAGTTCCAAGTTAGTGCTACTTTTAATGTTTCAGATCTTTCCCATTTTGATGCAGATTTGAATTCGAGGATGAATTTTCTTAAAGAAGAGGGGAATAATAGCATCATTCAAAACTCCACTCAATTGAAGGCAAAGGATGAAGCTTTAGAAGCTCAAAGGAGGCCCATAACAAGATCACAAACCAAGGATTTTAATGAAAAGCTCAATAGGCTTCAATTGCAGATCCAAAGGTGTCTTATTGGGGAAGAAGAGCTAAAGCCCAAGAAGGATGAATTGTCCAAATGGTACAACTATTTGGTGGCCCAAATTCAAGTCTAAGAGGAAGAATTTTAGTTTTACATTTCATGCAAAATAAGGCCAAGAAGAGTCCAAGAATCAGCCACAAGAAAGGTTATTTTTCAGCCCAAGTTTTGAGAGAAGACTAGTCAAACTTTCCAAAATTGTCAAGATTCTTTTCGTAGTTGGGTTTTACCTTATTTCATTATTTATATATAGGTTATTAGTGTTTTCTTTGTTCTATTTGAGTTATCCTAGTACATTTAATGCTTTTCTAGAACTACTAGGTCTATCCTTAGTTAAGGTTACTTTATTTCCTTTCTAGTGTAGAATTTAGCTTGTAATATTCTTTCTAGGTTTTGGATACTCCTTGGGTGTAACCTAAGGAGTCTTGGACGTCCAAATACCCTATAATATATATAGGAGTCTTTTTTCTTACATTAAGGACAATTATATTGATATTAATAATATCTAAGAGAGTTATATTGAAACTTCGTGACTTGTTCTTTCAGAATTTATCTTTAAACCTTTACTAGTTCATAGTTTGAGGTATAAAGTACTTTCTTCTTATGACATCTTTGATTTCTTTTTGCATTTCATTCGAAGGTATTAGTTTACATTATTGTCTTTAGTTACTCATAAAACGGTCAAGACTTGCATCTAACATTTTGATTCATTTTCTCAATTAAAGGCGTTAGATTTCTTCCATAAATCTTTACTTTGTTACTTGGATCTTGTCAAGGTCTTAGAATATCATTTTCTTGGAAATTCTTGGATCTTTCCTTTGAATTTTCCATATTATTAATTAGTTTTTGTCTTTCTTTTTTTGTTGTTGCTTCTATATTCTAGTATTCACTCCATCTTAGTATTGTGTCTAACCTCGATCCTATCAACAGATAGCAAGGAGGCTCCCCAATTCTGGAATGCACTGATCTAGACCTCAATGATGCGCGGGCTGAAGTCCTCAATCAGCTATATCTGCACCATGAAATGATGAAGGTCCAAATGAACATCAGTACATGGAATATACTATTATGTAAAATCGCTCAAGAGAGTAAAGCTCAACTTACACCTCGACTCAAACAACTCATGCTCCACTCACTATTTATAATTTTAAAGCAAATATGCTTTTATAATAGACTTAGTAGAAATAAACTCGATTTAAAATATCTTGCTGAATCAGTGTTTACTTAGGAGTTTCTCTTAACCTATATCAATCCCACCACCTTTAGTTTGGTGATGCACAACGAAGGCGACGTTGTTACCATGCCTGTCCTAAACTTGCCAAGGTAACGGACGATCAATTCTGTCACGGATCCATAGGGAATGTCCATTATCTGGGACAAGAGCCATCAGAATATGTTGTATGAGTATCCTACACTAGCAACATAGTACTGTGGGTTAGAGTAGATATATGCTCACTCCCAGTTTAGTGCTCGATACTCCTCCCAAAATAAAATATGGTCAACTTATTAATCAACTCAAATTTCAATTCTCAATCAATAAACTCAAATCTCAACCTCAGTAGGTTATCTTTGCTTAACTTATCTCAGTTTCTCATCAACTCAATCAATCAAACTCAACACAGACTCAAACGGTCATTGAAAGACACTCAATTTAAACTCATCATATAATACAAGCAAGATACATAATAGTATAGATGATTAAATGCAACATGCTTCTCATGCTCGACCATTCTCAATTTACACAACTCCTACAATCAAAACCAAACTCAATGCTTAACCAAATCAAGGCATAGGTTTTATAAAGACCATTAAATTTAGGGTTAATAATATCAAGTATAAAATATTTATGTTAATCTCATATAAGTAGTCATGCAACATGATAATTACCTCATTTATTATCATAAGAACTCATAGTAAATTTTAAACTCAATAATTGGATGATAGGGATTTCAAAACTCAACTCTTGTTCTTAATTTTCGACTCAAATAGGTGAAAGGGTGTGTGAATGAATGTAGTTACACACTTTAGTAAGCCTTACATACCTAGAAATAGAAGAGCAGTCAACTTCTCAGAGACTCTCTACTTATGTGCTTGGAAACCTAGCTTATGCTTTCTAAATTTCCTAAGTGATTTTGAGGAGTAATACCCTAAGGGTACTGATAAGGGGTCCAAAACAAGTCCAACACATCGTGGATTTTAATTAAAAGGCATTAAAAAATACATAATTACCCTAAAGAAAAACTGCTGAAGTGGACTATCAAACCCTTTTTTATGGCATGTGAAAAAGGTTAAGAGTCGTGGTAATCTCACATGGAAAGTAGATCGAAATTGCAAATTTTTGAGTCTCATTCTACAATCTGTTAGATGGATTGTGAAACATGTTATGAGTCGTGTTCCCTTTCATAGAATCTAGACCAAATTCATAGATTTGTTGATCTTATTCTATGACTTGACAGATGAATCATGCAACATCTTACAAGTCATGTTCCATCTTGTAGACTCCCTTCTATACCCATGATTTCCAACTCTAGAACACCTTTCATGACCTGGCCCATAGGTCGTACTCCAGACAATGACTCGTAACCCTCTCATAGAACCAGATTTGAGGGCCTGTTTCACTTTCAAAATATTTTGGGTGTTACATTATCTTCCCCTTGAGATCATTCATCCTCGAATGAAGAGAAATCTAAGGAACTTAGTCAAGGCACAAATTGCCCTATGGACTCTAACTATCAACTAAATCTCATTTCACTCATGAAATCAATCAGTCAAGAAACTCAACAAGCAAAATAATTAAACAGTCAACACATCAAACCAATCCTCACTTAGACTCTAGAGCTCTATCGTCTATCAAGCTCAGAATGGAAGGGGAACTCAAGGAATAGGAAGTAAAGAATTTAGAAAAAAATCATTATCATCAACTTTCTCATCATCAGCATGTAGGAATAAATGAGGGTACTTGTCCTTCATATCCTCCTCCGCCTCCCAAGTAGCTTCTTCTACAATTTAGTTTCTCTACAACACTTTAACAGATGCAATGTCTTTGGTCCTCAACTTGCGAACCTAATGATCAAGGATTTGAATGAGGATTTCTTCATGACTCAAACTGTCCTTCACTCCAATGCTCTCAATAGGTAAAAATAATTGTAGTTCTCCTTAACATTTCCTACACATGGAAATATGGAAGCCAGATGGATGGCCGCTTATTCTAATGGTAGCTCTAATGCATATGTCACAATTCCCACTCCCTTTATGATCTGATAATGACCTACATACCTCGGACTCAGATTTCCCTTCTTCCCAAATTGGATCACACCCTTCATAGGTGATACTTTAAAATACACCCAATCGTTGAACTCAAACTCTAAGTCTCTTCTAACATTGGTGTAGGATTTCTTTAAACTTTGTGCAGTCTATAGTCTTTCTCATATGATCTTCACTTTCTCCATAGCTTGGTGAACCAAGTCTGGTCCAATCAACTCTGCTTCACCTACCTCGAGCCATCCAATCAGTAATCTACACCTTCTCCCATAAAGTGCCTCATATTGGGCCATCTGAATACTCGAATGACGCTGTTGTTGTAGGCAAATAAATCAAATGCAAATGGTCATCCCAATTACCTTTAAAATTACTGACACAGGCCCTCATCATATCCTTCAAGGACAAAATTGTGCCCTCTGCCTGGCCATCGGTCTATGGGTGGAATGCAGTGCTAAAGTTCAACTTTGAACCTAAGCCTTTCTGGAAAGACTTCCAAAATTGAGTAGTTAATTTGGCTCCTCTGTCTAAGATAATAGACAAGGGGACTCATGCAATCTAACAATCTCCCTTAGGTATAATTAGTTATAATCCTCTGCAGTGTTAGTCGTATTTACCGTCAAGAAGTAGGCAGATTCTGTCATCCAATCAACTATCACCTAAATTGAATCATGCTGTATGTGGGACCTCGGTAAGCCTGTGAAAAAGTACATATTAATCATCTCCCATTTCCATTCTAGAATCTCAATGTTCTAAGCTACTACACATGGCCTTTGGTGCTCAACATTAACTTGTTGGCAATTTGGGCACTTGAAAACAAACTCAACAATGTCTTTCTTCATTCCACTCCATTAGTAGACTTCTCTCAAGTCATGGTACATCTTGGTTGACCCTGGGTGGATGCAATATCTTGTGCTACGGGCTTCTCCCATGATCCTCTTTGGAACACCATCAACATCTGGAACATAAAATCTTCCTTGGTATCTCAATACTCCATCTCCCTCTTTTGCGAAAGCTATCACTTTGTGCTTATGCAACATGCACTTTTAATTACAGCAAGAAAAGGTCTTGATGTTGTCTCTCTTTTAGACCCATTATGCACAAATACTCCTCCTTTGACCAACTTATTTAGTTGAAATCCCACAGTGCCATTTGGTGAACCTCTTTAGCCAACTGGTTTTCTCTTCCTCGACAGGGGTGGTGCTTCCCATAGAAAACCTGCTAAGAGCATTAGCAACTACATTGGCTTACCTGGATGGTAAAGTATGCTCATGTCATAGTCTTTAAGTAGCTCAAGCTACCTTCTCTAGCTCAGATTAAGCTCCTTATGGGTAAAGACATATAGCAGGCTCTTGTGGTCTACGAGTATAATAACATGTGCTCCATACAAGTAGTGGCGCCAAAGTTTTAGGGCAAACACCATTGATGCCAACTCCAAGTCATGAGTAGGATAATTCTTCTCATGCACTTTAAGCTGTCTAAAAGCACATGCAACAACATTTCCTCTCTACATCAACATACATCCCAATCTAACTCTTGAAGCATCGTAGTAGATAACAAATCCGTCCATTCCATCAGGCGAGGTCAACATTGGTGCAATAGCCGACCTCGTCTTCAACTTCTAGAAACTCCTCTCACACTCTCAGACCATTAAAACTTGACCTTCTTCGGAGTCAGTCTAGTCAACAGTACTGATATATAAGTAAATCCTTCAAAATGTTGCAGTAATAGTCAGCCAATTCTAGAAAACTCCTTATATCTGTCAGCGAGGTTGGCCTAGGCCAGTTCTTAACCACCTCAATCTTTTGGGTATCCACTTGAATGCCATCACCGGAATTCATTTGGCCGAAGGATGCCATATATTTTAGCCAAAACTCACACTTCAAAAACTTCAAATATAACTCATTATCCTTGAGCGTCTGCAAATCGATTTTGAGATGATTCACATGCTCCTCCTTATTTCTAGAATAAACCAAAATATCATCAATAAATACGATCATGAACATGTGAAGATACTTTCTGAATACTCTTTTCATCAAGTCCATAAAGGTTGCAGGTGCATTTGTCAACCTAAAAGAGATCATCAAGAACTCGAAGTGACCATATTGGGTTTGAAAAGCTGTCTTTAAGATGCCACATTCTCTCCCTTTCAACAGGTGATATCCTCATAGGAGGTCTATCTTTGAGAAATAGTGGCACCCCTAAAGTTGGTCAAACAAGTCATCGATCCTCGAAAGGGGATACTTATTCTTGACTTAGCCTTGTTTAATTGGCAGTAGTCAATACACATTCTAAGGGAACCATGCTTCTTATGCACGAAGAAGACTGGAGTACCCCATGGAGAGATACTTGGGTTGATAAATCCCTTCTCTAGAAAATCTCTTAATTGCTCCTTTAACTCTTTCAACTCTGCAGTGGCCATTTTGTATGGTGAATTGAAATATTTTGCGTATCGAGTAGAACATCAATTCTGAAGTTGATCTCTCTATTAGGAGGAACTCTAGGTAGATCCTTAGGATATACATTAGGAAACTCATTCACAACTAGGACGGACTCAAGAGTAGGAGCTTAACAACATCAGACTTGACACGTATGAGGTGATGGATGCATCCCTAAGAGATCAATCTTCAGGCCTTGCGGTAGGAAATAAACCTACACTTAGGTGCAGTAGAATCTCCTTTCCACTCAAAAATTAGCTCATTCGGAAACTAAAATTTGACAGTCCGAGTTCTGCAATCAACAGAGGTTTAACAGGAGGGGAGCTAGTTTATGCCTAGGATCACATCGAAATCAACTATCTCTAACTTACTCAAATCAACAAGAACATCCCAATGATAGATGGACACCACACAATCTCTATAGACTCTCTCGGCTCGAACGGACTCACCGACAGGGAAACAAAAAATGACTCTTGCAAGCAGGAAGGATCTGAAATCTCCCAACCACATATAGTGTCACACAAGTCACACCCGAATCAAGTAAGGCATAACAAGGAAAGGTAAAGACTCGAAGCATAACTATAGCAACGTTTGGTGCAACCTTTTGGTCCTGTCGATTTCCCATCACATATAGATGGTTGGTACCACTGCTTGCCCCTGATGTAAGACTCTCTAGTTAATCCCTTGCTAGTGGTGCTGTGGTATAAGATTGGGCCTTATTTCCCTACATCAGACACACTCTCCAAAAATGCCCTTTTTGGCAACACTTGTAGTAAGTGTTCCCTCAATCTTTACACTCTCCCAGATACCATCACGCCCAAAGTCCCATTAAGGTGGACTGGCACCCAGTGTCGGCTGATATGCTATCTAATTACAGCATA
Source organism: Solanum medicagineum (assembly GCA_026153255.1). Lineage (NCBI taxonomy): Eukaryota > Viridiplantae > Streptophyta > Magnoliopsida > Solanales > Solanaceae > Solanum > Solanum medicagineum. The sequence goes on from JAPFFP010052991.1 coordinate 26,579, forward strand.
TTTGATACCTAAAACACAAGATTTTGCATGTCCCTAAATTAACTTTTTATGAGTTTTTATGTGTTTTTTGTATTTTTCTTGTAGAATATACAGCTTGGCATGATTTTGGGAGAAAATTGCAAATTTTGATGACGTTCAGCTACGAGTCATAGTGTGCCCTCATAGCAAGAAATGTTCAAAAATTAGGAATTTGCAAACTGAAGGTAAGCTATATGATGCTAACCTACAAGTCGTAGATCTTACCTCGTAAGAGGGGGCTTCGTAGCCAGGAACAGTGTTGCCAAAATTTGGACCAAGAACTGCAACTAAAGACTATGAATAGACACTACAGGTCGTAGAGCAGACCACGATTCATAGCAATGGATCGTACCAATCAAGTCCAAGATGATAAGTGTTGACTATGAAAGCCCGATTACGACTCTTAGGTCACCCTATGAGCCATTCCTATGAACCATATCTGCTAGCAGTTGTATTTTCTATTTTAGTTTTATGGGCTTTTTAAAAATAGTATAAATATTTAATGATAGGTTCTTTTTGAAAGGAGACTTGACATTTTGGAGATTCTACCACTTTGAATATTCTTAGAGAGCATTTTTCTTATGGTTTCAAGTAGATTTTAGGTTTTTAATTTGAAGACCCAATTTAGGGGTTTTGAAATCACTTGTACTCAAACTCCATTTGCAAGCTTGTGGTTTCAATATCAAAGTGGTCTTGTTTCTCATTGTTCTTGGGTTCTAAACCATGTTTACTTTATTCATTCTTTAAGATTTTGCCCTAGCCATAAGTGATTAAACACCCACAACTTGGGGTTGTGGGTACCATGAGGAGTTAACCTGTAATAACCAGATTTTTTGCATTTCTTTCATTGTGTAATTGCATGTATTGTTTATTTCCTTTCATTTTGAATGTTGTTTGGTTTTGGCCAACACAAAACCCCGCCTACTATCATGATCCTAACGAAGATAGTGATGAATAAGAAAGAGGAAGTAGATAAAAAGATTCAATTGATGTGTTCTCGTCTAATCAACCAAACATGACCAAGGGAAGGTTGACTGGGACAATGGATAACGTTTACTTGGCACACCATGTTTGCCGACCAAGCGCCATGGTGAAATTCGACCTTCACCTTCACAATAGGGCTGGAAGAACCTAAGTTACCATCTTGCATGCAGTCTCTCTGGTAGAGTTATGTTATCTAGGGTATTTGAGTTAATGAATCATGGGGAACACAATTCCCAAGTTGTCCCTCAAATCGATTATCTCTTTGCATTAGTAGTGCAGTGTTTTTATTTTCTTTCACTTCAAATCGCAAAACCCCCCATTATAGAGAATATAGCCGATTTATACTTGAAATAATTGTTGGTGAGTCAATATGGTCAACCCGTATTCCTTGTGGATTTTACCCTATCCTCTAGTTAGGTTTATACTTAATAGTGACAACTTTACTGTTGGAGCGTGAACATCAAAATTTATGGTGCCATTGTTGGGGAATATGGCTAGGTTCATGACTTTATTTCACTAGTAGTTAGTTCAAGTATTGAATTCTAGATTCTCTTGTATTTTACTTTTATGTTTTTGTTGTTGTTTAGTCTCATTTGCAGGGTGTACTAGGTTTGTATGCCCAACACAACGAGCCAAGGCAATCCCTTAGCTCTCTCAATTTGGAGATCCACCGAATTACAACAAGAATGGCCTAAGGAAATGAGGATATCGCGATTGACGAAGCTATTGTTCAACATGAGGAAGATATGGGTAGAGATGAAAACCCACTTCAATGAGAGTATAGGCCATATAATAGAGATTTCAAAGGTAATGTATATGGTTAGAATCAATATAGGTTGAACCCTAAGGCTATGGATATCATGGAAGCGATAGTGTTGCTACCGCTACCAGCCGACATTAAATTCACAGTTTCAAGTGGTTTATTGGAAATGCCTCAAAATAGTGGTTTATTCATAGGTCTGGCTTCAGAGGATCCACACAGACATCTCCAGAACGTTGCATTTGTTTGTAAGAGTATGATGGGTACACAAAATCTGTCAATGGATGCAGTTGCTTTGTGAGTGTTCCCATTATCTCTCACAGGTAATGCGGCAATATGGCTATTCGGGCATCCTAAAAGTTCAATAACTCGTTGGGCCAAGCTACAAAAAGCCTTCTTAGAAAGAGGTACTTTCCGAGGACCAAAAATCTTAAGCTCAAAGATCAAATAAATAACTTTGAGCAATTACCAGGTGACTCGATAAGCGCGACATAAGAAAGGTTCACCAAGTGTTTAAGGATGGTTCCCATTCAAAAAAATGTAGATGGTGCTTTTGTTGAAATCATTTACCGAGCTCTTGATGATAATAGTCAGGCATGTGCAGACACTATTATGTGTGGTATGTTTCTAGATCAAACTTTTCTATGAATTGCCGAAAGAATGGAGCAAGTGCTCAAAGCGAATCAAGCATGGGGTCAAAAAGAGAGAGGTATAACCAAAACTACTTCTGCAGTGAACACCAACAATGAGCAAGCTAAGGTCAATGAGGAGATCGTGCAACAACTTGCTCAACTTCGCACAAGTATGGAGTTGGTATTGAAGAAAAAACAAGGAAGTGTCCATGCGGTATCTCACCAACCTCCTAAGGCTCCCATGTATTAAGAACCAATCTTTTGATGAAGATGCTTGTTTTGTGAGTAACAAAGTGGTGGGTTTTCAAAACAATAGCCAAGGGTCCAACTCGCACTATTGGAGAAAAGGTTCCAAAAATCAAGGTCAAAACTACAATCGAGAGGGTACATATAAAGATAACCGAGGTGGTTACTAAGAAAAAGAAAGAGCACCGGAGGTCGAATGGGGGCAACGAGATGGTTATAGAAATGGTTCCTATGTGCCTCCCCACAATCGTGATGCCTAATATAGCAACTCTAGGATTGAAGAAATGTTTGACAAGTTTTTGAATAGAGTTCACCATAAAGATGAGACTTTAAAGTGATGAGATCAGATATTTCAAGAATAAATCAAAAGATAGAGCCTCAATCGGTGGCTATCAAACAATTGGAGAAACAATTTGGGGCATTGCGTGACGGTCATGATGAAAAGTGGGAAGAGCACTATAGATCCCCCAATGCCAATGGTTGATGATAAAGCTTGTACGAAGGATGTTGATGACAAGGTTGATATTGATGAGGAAGCTTTGGAATGTAATTGTCACGACCCAACCCAGGGTTCGTGATTAGTGTCGATTGGGCACCCAGACAAACACTAAATCGGATTTCCAACTATAATAGCTAAGGAATCTACCGAAATTTCGGCAGAG
>JAPFFP010052998.1:0-33545 GCA_026153255.1 Solanum medicagineum
TTGGAATCGTGTACTTTATGTTCTTTATATTAATTTACCTTTACTGTATAATTTGTGCACAGTTATAATACAAATGATCAACTGATAAGTGATAAACTCTATCGGGATCGTCCCAGGCTAGGTTCTTCTTCCACCCCTCGGGCTACCACCTATCAATAAACAATATACTTTACCTTTCAATTACCTTTTTATATGGTTCTTTTGGTTGTCACAATATTAGAGCTGTAGGACTGTATATGTGGCATGTGACATGTAGATAATCATACAAGACAATATGACAATGAAAAGAGTACATTACACAAATAATGAATGCGTATGAAATGGAACAACTTGTAAACTTTATTTAGTAACAAGAACCCATGTAACTTGGTATCCAAGCATGTATACAGATTTGAAGGTGACTATGTATAGAAGCATGTGAACATGTCAAAGATTGGAGACACGGTTAATAATTGCGTCGGAGTTAGCAAGTGCCTTTATATGCCAATGAAGAATCTAGATTTCATGCCAAGTAATACGAAATCAAGTAGCCTTACATACCTCATTGTATGACCTCATTACTATCTCGAGATAACTCATCTTTCTCCAAATATTTATCTACAACATAGTAGGTGATAAACTAGCATTAATAGCCAATAGAACACCTTGGCAGCACAATCACATAACAAAACAATACACGGACAGCAAGCGGGTATTTATAAACCCGAGCGTATTCTTTCAACCTTTACGCTCCTAATCGTACTTTCTAACACACATTCACATGGACATATCATGTGCAGCCTGTTTTAGTGCCACAATAGTCTTACAATAGCCTACAAGGCACAACACATAATAATTATACACAACCTACAAACCTATTCCAACTCTAACCAAACTGGTCCAGCAAAATTTACACATACAAACAACACTAAAATAGTCTTATAATAGCACCCAAGAAGTCATGAAGTACATGAGCCAATAACCTTCCATCCAATAGCCCACAAGTTCCCATCAACATTACACTTACGATAACACAATAAAACGCATTTGTTAAATGAAACCAAAACCAGGGCAGCAACCTTAGGGTAACATTTATACCTCAAACCATATGAATAACATCAATATCTCCTCATAATACAGCCCACAAACTATAGAGAAGTCACTAAAACAAAAGGCAAGTGTGCAACAACTTTTTAAATACATGATGTCCCAAATTTTCAGCACAAACATACTAGCATATACTTGTTATTTTTCATTTTAAAACAATACTAAACACATGTGTAAACTTACTTACCACTACCTTCAAGGTGTAGGGCTTCTCTAAGAACCCTAGAAGTTCCTTGTAGATGCTTTTCAAAATAAAGAGACATTGAGAGAAAACTTGGAGACAATCTGATTTTTTTTGTTGGTCAAGTTAACAATGACTTGTGGGAGCTGTTTTGAGCACTTTATAAAGGGGTCTTTGGCTGACTTACTAAGGCTACTTTAGCCTTACATTACCAAGCTGGTGATGCAGCTCCTTTCCCCTTTCACTTAGGCCTAAATGGGTCTCCAAGATGATTGGGCTACCTATTTTCCAACTTTCTCTTCACTTTGTTTGGGCCTAAGGTATCCAAGAAATTGTGATGTCTTTGGTATAAAGTTACACCCTTTACACGAACTTCATTCACAATCGGACTTGGATAAATTCGGCGTCGAGTCTCGTCTCTGTTTAGGTAGCAAATTTAAGCTAAGCTAGCAGGTGTGTCACCTACTAGCTTACTAAGTCCTACAAGCACCTCAAAATTCTCTTACTTCATTTAAGGCCGTAATCTCCTCAATTTGACACAAAATATGTATACACTCGACCCTTTTAAGCATTAGACTCACATACCCCCCTATGACACGAGATTCAAGAACCTTTTAAAACTGGGCACTAATTTGACCAAACCATATCAAGTTTCATTTGCATTGTACTAGTACCATAAGGTGTAGGGTGTTACACCTGACTTATCCAAATTAATCACACGGACCCCAAAAACATTTTCATCCTAAATCTACCAGCATCGAAGCAAACAGAAATGTACTCACATATCAAGAAAATGATAACCCATATCCCAAACATGATTTCAACTCTTATTCACCCCATCGAAACAATTTGGAGACAATATCCTGTTAATTCCACCCTACCTATTTGACTCACACAAACACATATGCCTATGAAATAACCCATCAACTCATAAGTTCCAAATATTACAATAGAAATCAATCAACCAATGGGTGATTATTCAATAGGTGTAGTGATCAAGTGGTCCATGAAGGAAAAACACTCAATTTCCATAATCAACTAATTAATTCAAACAAAGGTACTTAAATTCCATATACACAATGTAATTTCAATCAAGGTTTTCATGCTTAATCATCCAACCAAATCACAATCTTCAACTCAAATAATCAAGCACAAAGAAACTCTAGAAGCTAAACTCAAACCAAGAAACTTACCGCAAGTTGAGATGCATTTGAAAAAGGTTTCGAGAATGAGTAGCCAAGAAAACCCTAGGTGCTAGAAAATTCACTAGAAATTTTTTACAATTAATGGAGAATTGATTGGAAAAAATGAAAGGGAAAGACTTTGGAGAAATTTTCGGTCAATTAGGGTAAAAGTGGGGTCAAAATATTTTGACCCCCCTTTTATACCTTACCGGGTCAATGTTAAAATTTACCAGATCAGGGTCTACGTAACCCTAATTACAATTCGTAGCATGTTCTATGACTCGTAAGTCCTGCTCTCGTAGACGTCTCAAAACTTGGAAAAATTCAGAAACATAGCTGGATTTCATGAATTACATTCATGACTCGTAGCTTGATCTATGAGTCATACAGTTGGCTCCAGGTGGAGTGCACACTTATCCTGCTCACTATAATTCTCTATGAGATAGGATTATGAGTCGTAAAGTGCAATATGACTTGTAAGCCCATTCTTAGATATTACACTAGATGCAATTCTCAGCAAAATCTGTTGGCTTATCTTGAACCTGCACACTATTCATAAAATGCACTTTCACCCTATGTGCAACGAACCCCAATGGTAAAAATAACAATCAATAACACACACAAACAACTACCTAGGAATCCAAAAATTGAAACTAAACTCAAAACCAAGCTAAAACATCAAAATCCTTGGGTTGCCTTCCAAGTAGCTCTTGATTTATTATCGCTGCATGACTTAGCCATCTTGAGTACTTAGACTTCATCAATTTTTGGTGAATTCTTGTCACCATACTTTGCCTCTTTCATCATGCCAATCTGAATCTGATCCAGTTGTGTTGATAAAAGTCTAAATTAGCTATTAAGTTGTTGAATTGCCATAGAGTGTTGGTCAACTTTGTAGTTTATCTTGACAATATCGAACTTGATCTCTCTCAATATCTTCTTGTGTGTATTTGCCCTTTTTACCAACTAGGCAAGCATATCTTCAACTCTAGAGTTTCAATTACCCTTATAATTGTGGTGTGGTAGCATGAACCAGTTGCTCCTACCACTCTCTTCTTTGTGGTTCACATCCTTGGTGTTATGGCTTCCTTGATCACAAGCTAGAGTGGTTAGATCTTGCTTTTCTTTCATTAGCATCTCTAGATAAACCCTTTTTTGAGCAAGTGTTTGAAAGATCTCTGCATTTATTTTTGCTTGCTCTGAACTCCTATCAGATATGTCCATGTAACTAGCAGGCTGCTCAGCCACCTTGTCCATCTGTTCAGCAATTTCTGCATATAATTTCCCTAAGACTACACCTCCTATAAGAGCATTGGTATATGCTTGACTATCCGGGTTCAGTGCTCAATAAAAACACTCTATTAGTGTTGTATTTGAAATGTTATGGCCCAGAGCACTCCTCAAGCATCTGTTGAACTGGTCCCATGTAGAAATGAGTAAATCACCATAGAATTACTAAAAGTTAATGATTCGGTCTCTAATCTTAAACCTATTATACCAAACGAAGAACCTTGCTAAGAAAGCCCTTTGTAACTCCACCCAATCGGTAATCAAACTTTGTGGGAGCTTGGATAGCCACAATGCAGTATCTCCTGTACAAGACACTTGGAACACACGAAGTCCCACAACATCCATAAACAGATTCTGTGTTCCAATCACACTCCTACAAACAAATGCCACATTGTGCAAGTGGCTATATGGATCCTCTGATGGTAGCCCAGCAAATAACCTATGGTTTTAGAGCATTTGGAGCAACCCATTAGAAACAGTGAAATTTGTGTCGGCCAGTAATGGTGGCAACACAATAGTCCCAGTAACATCCATAGCCATCGGTCCTTGAGGAGACTGCCTTTAGGATTTCACATGAATGGTTCCACCACGGAACCCTCTATGTCCCATGGTGCATACCACAACCCATGGAGGGGATCGTGGAGCGCAACCTCCATTTGAAAGCCATGTTTGGCCAAATATACCCACCACAGACCCCTATACGGACAGTGGTGCTCACCACAGTCCATATAGGGTGCCGTGTAGGGCCCTACATGGATTTTGACTCTATTACATTAAGAGCATTTCATGAACTTTAGCCTCAACACTTGGTCTTTTAAAACATTTTAGCCTATTTCAAGACCCTTAAGCTTATGCTTAGTCGTTTTCACTCATTCTCTCTCTTTCTTAATACGTAGTCCCTAGAACTCAATTCCTAAAAACATAATCAACCCTATCTTTGAAGGATCGAGCTAAGGTCTCAAATGCGCCCTAAGGTTCAAGTGTATCTCATCCTAATCTCTCTAATTCTAGCAAGGTATGTAGGATTGATTCATGATTCCTCTCAAATCATGAAGACCCAAAAATATATTTTTCTCAATTTTATGATTTTCAAGTATGACGTGCAAATAGGTCTCTTAAATTAGTTCACTGAGCTATGGGTTGGAGTTAATTATTGATTTCATGATGATTTAAGTCTTATTATGATGATTTCCATGATTATGAAAGTTAAATATGCATGTCCCTTTAATTCATGAATTTATGCATGGATAATTTCAAGTACACTTTAAATTGTTGATTTTGTCATGGATTTATTATGATTTCCATTTTGTTGTGATATTGTAATTATGAACTGTAAGTAACTATGCTATTCCTTCATTCCTTATGGAATTTGCATACATGAACAAGTATTTTCATGAGATTTATAATGTGGGTTATGACCCAATTATGATTATGACTATGACTTCAAGATAAGTATGATTATGACATAACATGTGGTCACATAATATCTATGATATAGCTTTTACGCACATATAAGTGTGTATAAACCATCACGTAGAGGTATGAATGAGTTATTCCTATGCATGAAAGTATGAAATGAAATATGATTTGGCCTTTGAGCCCAAGCATGTATGATTAGGATTTTGATTTGCATTTTAAGCCTGCGTGTGCTTGATGATGATTTGAAAAGACTTTCTCTCTTATTTCAAGAATGTATATGTATATGCATTCTCGTGGGATGATGACTTAGTACCGAATGAGATTGGAGGTTGGGGCTTGACCTAAGTGGTCTTTATAGAATGTCTACTTTCTCCTAACATTATCCCAAACATAGGTTCATGTTTATACCCCTCTCTGGACGATTATGTTATATTTATGAAAAATCCTTTCCAAATTGGGAGCATGGTCTACCTTTGGCAAGTAGATCACCCTTTCTTCGATGTACGACAAACATTGAAATTCCAAGTAAAAGCTCACTTGGTCTATAGGTGTTGGTTGAGATCACATCCCCGCTATCTTTAAAGTACTTTTGTATTCACACATTATGGATCAAAGGCAAATTATTATGACATTCTTTCTTATATACTTCTTTCTATATATATGTGTGTGTGTGTGTGTGCATGCTCGCGCGCACCCTTGTCACCTAATATTGATTGGTTTGTTATCATGTTCATAAGTATTAATGCCCGCATACTTAGTACATTCAAATGAACTAATGCATACTTTTTTTCTTCCCACATGATCTAATCATGTAGTACAGGATGCTATCCTCATCCACCTCTTCATGGCTAGATGGGATTTGTAGATTGTGCTTGTGGTGAGTCCTTTTCTACAAGGACAAAACCCACCATCTATCTTCCTATGATATGTGATCACACTCAAGATACACCTCTCTTTTGAGGTCAAAGCAATCATTATCAGAGTAATAAACTTAACCAAGGTTAGGGTCGATTCTCACAGAGAGTACAGAGACTTTCCAAATCGATTCACTAATAAACAATTCAAATATTAACTATTCAATTCCCAAAAGAGGGGGGGGTTGCAATGATTGATTAGAATTTAAACTAAACTAAACTAAAATGGTCGATAATAAATAATGGAAAGCACTTGGGTATTGTGTTCCACATAATTCACTAACTCAAAAACCCTAGATACCACAATTCTCACCTAGAATATCGCATGTAGGATGGTAATTTAAGTTCTTCCAATCCTTTGGTCAAAAGTGAAGGTCGAATTTCACTATAAGACTTGCCTATCTCCACAATGTGCTACACTAACCATTACCCACAGTCCCAGTCAACCTCCACTTGGTCTAGTTCTGTTGATTAGATGAGAACACATCATCGAATCCTGTTAAACAGTCTCTTTTTCTATTCATTACCACTTGGATCAGGAAGGTAACACTAGGCAAAATATAATGTTGGCCACAACTAGAACACTTGCAAAATGAAGAGAATTGATTCATACATGAAAATACTCATTCTAAGAATCGCAAATAATCCAGGTCTATTTGATTAGATCTCATGGTTCCCACAACCTCAAGTTGTGGGTTTAGCCACTCATGCTATGGGAAAATAAAGAAACTATGAATTGAGAAGACATAAATAATAGCTTACACAAATAGATTGAAGAACAAATAAAAAACCAATTTGTATTAAGAATCACAAGGTTGAACGATACAACAAATCCACAAGTGTATTCTCTTCTTCAATATTTAGTCTCCAGGTTTAAAACCCTAAAAATATTCTAATTTCATGCTCTCTACTCTATTTCTGAAAATCTATGAAAAACTTCGTCAATGACCTAAAATTTACTATTTATAGTATATACAAATAAGTCCCTAAAAATATTAGAAAAATTGATCAGAGGTTGTTACGAATCGTAACTAGGTTTACGAGTCATAATCGGGCTGTTGTGTTCAACTTTTTAGATCCTGGACTTCATTGCTACAAAATATTTTCACGAGTGGTACGCTGATCTATGACTTGTATTGTCCTCTCGTAGTCCATATGTGCATCTTTTAGTCCTTCTCTGGAAATTTCCACGAAACCCCTCAATACGACTCGTAGAGTGGACTACAAGTCATAAAGAGGTCTCGTGTAGTTGAACTTCAAATCTTCAGACTTTCATCAAACACTGAAAATCTCTACGAAACCAACTCTACAATGCGTACAAAGTCTCATTAATCTGCAAAAACTAGAAAAAGTCCACAATCTTCCTAAAATTGTGCCAACCTATTTTTCCTGTAAAAACAAGCACAAAAACACATAAAACCATAAATGTCGCATTGAGAACACAAATTCTCAAGCTTTAGGCATTACATGTATTGTATTTTGACAGTACATCAGCACCATCAACTTAAAATTATTGCTTGTCCTCAACCGACGACTCAATCTAACTAGATAACACGGCAACACACAAAATAGAACTTAATGGCATATTTCTTGTATAATTCAGGCTTAGGTACCCACACAACTTCTCAAAACAAGATCAGATAGCTATTTTGGCAAACAAAGTCGTAATGATGCATTTGTCAACATAACTATGAAAAGCGAGAGAATATTCATAATCCACAACCATTGAACAAGTCAAATGCTAACAATACAATTCAGATGCCATCGCCGAAAGAAGTCCTGAGTAACACACTCAATGATAATTTTAAAATTAACACTAGGACTATGCAAACATACTCATACTCACAAAGATATTCATGCATATTAAAAAATACCATAGGCTTGCCCCTATACTCATGACTCAGATTTTCAACTAGATGGAGTAGGATCACTCTAGGACTTACCAGGATTGCAACGTAGGCTCATAGGACTTTGGTAGGGCATTTTTGGAAACATGGTGACTAAAGACAATCCTTGAACCATGTTTTTCATCAGTTTCACCATACCAACTCAATCAATTTCACCATATTCTCCCTTTTTCTTCATATTCAAGCTTTTTCGAGTATTTTCTTCTCATTTTTCAGCTTTTGCCTCATTTTCACAAATCATTTTGCTTTTAATCGACCAATCTAAGGCATCTTTTTCTTTTTCTTTCTCCCAATACATGATTTTCTTCTTTTTCTAATGATTCCCAACTCACCACCTTATTTTTGTGATTTTACCTCTATACCAGTCACCCTCAACTTAGGCTTTTACCCTATATTGAAGTACACAATATCTATCCCCAAACCAGGGCCACTTTTGGTAGTCATCCTCAACTTAGGAAATTTTTCCTCATTCAAGGTTCACAATGCTCAAGGACAGAACAGGGCCAATCTCAAGGTTTTTCGCTAGACAAGGATAGGCTAATTAGGTGTTTCAGAAATAAGTGGTACATATAAAGCTCAAATATTTAGAACAAGGGATAAAATATCATTTGGTTGGTTATTTAGGCTAAGGTGGACTAATTCAAGAACAAAGTCTTAAGATACAATTTAGTATACAATCAAAGTTAGAGTAACAGGGCAAGTTCTAAATTAGCACAAAATATGCATGAATCTGGCAAATTAAGCTCACTCACACATGGCATTGCATAAATTATCAACAAGAAATTCACAGATCATGCTTCATATCTCAATTACCCTCACTCATTAGGACAAATATTGCTAAACACCCAAATATGCATTGTTTCAAATTAACTACTAATCAAAATATTTTTGGTGGGTACCATTTTTGAAATCATAACATAAAACATCCAAACAAGCTGTATCACATAAGTACTATATGCCAAAGATATTTTCTAAACATTCTAAACATGCCAGTTCAATAGAAATTAAATATCCACAAGGAAAAAAAACACATGCAAGAAAACCTCGGGATCAAAATTTGGGGTAGTTATGGACAATAAGCTACTCAGACTTCACCAAGGTCCATAACTACCCACACCCCATAACAAAAATAGTGCATTGTCCTTAATGTACCAAATCAAGAAAAAATATAATAGTAGGGGCCAAAAAATACCTCAGCGCCTAAGCGGTTGTCCACCTTAGGTTGCCTCCCAAGCAGCGCCAGATATAAAGTCGCGGCATGACATAGCTATCTTGAGTACTTAAACTTCCCCAAGAACCCTTTGTTCAACCGTCTTGATCTCTTCTATATTTCCAAGGTATGGATTGACTTTTTGGTTGTTTACTTTGAAAGTGCCTCTACTTTGTCTCTTCAATTCAATGGCCCCGTGATCAAAGATATGTGCTATCCGAAAGGGTCCCAACTATCTAGATTTGAGCTTCCTAGGGAACAACTTTAATATGGAATTGAAGAGTAGAACCAAGTCCCCTGGTGTGTGTTAGTAGTTTTCTATGAAGCAATCATGTTGTACTTTCATTCTTTTCTTAGACAAGGCCGAACTTTCATATGCTTTCAACCAAAACTCATCAAACTCATTGACTTGGCTGAATCTAGGGGTAGCTACATCATTCCAACCTAGATTCAACTTATTCAATGCCAACATTGCTTTAAGCTCAAGTTCCATGGGCAAATGACATGCCTTCCCAAAGAAAAGTTGATATGGAGACATGCCTATAGGGGTCTTGAATGTAGTTCAATATGCCCATAATGCATCATCCAACTTTCGAGACCAATTTATTCAAAATTTGCATTCACAATCTTGGACAAAATCTATTTAATTTTCCTATTTGACACTTCCATTTGCCCACTTGTTTGGCGGTGCTAAGGCATCGCCACCCTATGTTTTACTCCATACTTTTCAAAGAGAGCTTTAAAAAGTCTATTGCGAAAGCGAGAACCTCTATCACTAATAATAGACCAAGAAGTACCAAATATCGAGAAGATGTTCCTTTTGAGGAATATTGTGACACTTTTACCCTTATTATTAGGTAGAGCAATGGCCTCCACCCACTTTGATACATAATCCACAACAACTAAAATATATTTGTTTCCATGTGAGCTGAGAAATGGTTACATGAAATCAATCCCCCACATATCTACAACTCAATCACCAAAATAGGATTTAGAGGGAGTTCATACTTGCGAGTTACCCCACCTTTGGCACCTATCACACGTTTTGGCATAGTCAAGGGCATCTTAGTGGATTCTAGGCCAATAATATCCACATTATAAAACCTTGTGGGTTGTTTGAATCCCATTATGATGTCTACCTACCAGTGATGAGTGGCATGCCTCAACTATACTCATCATTTTGACCTTAGGAACACAGCGACGAATAATCGAACAAGTATGGATCATCCCAAAAGAATTTCCTCACATCAAGCATAAATTTCTGATGTTGATGTGTGTTTAAGTCAGGTAGCACGATGTCACTCACCAAGAAATTTGTATAATTTGTAAACCATGGTGTAAGATCATCCAAAGCAGCCAACACTCTCTTGTCAGGAAAGGAATCATTTATCTCTAGCTCATCATCAAAATTTCATCACTACGCCATCTTCTAATCTGGATAGATGATTTGCAACCTGATTTTCTGTCCCTTTTCTTTCAATGACATCAAATTTGAACTCTTACAAGAGAAGTACCCATCTTATCAACCTTGGCTTCGCATCTTTTTAAGACATCAAATATTTAAGTGCTGAGTGGTTTGCGTGTACCACCACTTTGGTTCCCAATTGATACAAACGAAACTTTTCCAATGCAAAGACCAATGCAAGTAGCTCTTTCTTTTCTGCCGTATCTAGGGCTTTATTAGCATAATATATGGGATGCAATATCTGCTCCTTGCGTTATTCCAATACTACACCCAGGGCGACCCCATCTCATCACAGATGATTTCAATGGGTTTGGACCAATCTAGAGCCACAATAATTGGTTCTGAATCAACCTTTTTTTTAGCTCTTCAAAGGCTTGCATATATGCATCATCAAACACAAACTTAGCATCTTTCTCTAATAGTTTGCACAATGTGTGTGAAATAGTAGAGAAGTCTTTTATGAACCTTCTGTAGAATCTTGCATGTCCTAAGAAACTCCTCACACACTTTATTGAGATGGGTGGTGGAAGCTTCTCAATCACCTCAACTTTAGCTCTATTGACCTCAATGCTTTTGTCAGATATTTGATGACCCAACAAAATACCCTCTTTAACCATGAAATGACTCTTTTCCTAGTTTAGTACCAGATGACTTTCTACACATCTTTGCAACATATCATGCAGCTATGCCAAGCAATCCTCAAATGAGTTTCCATCCACACTGAAATTATCCATGAAGACCTCAATGGTACTCTCCACCATGTCTGAGAAGATGGATATCATGCATCTCTGAAATGTTGCTGGGGCATTAAACAACCCAAACGACATCATCTGAAATGTGAAGGTGCCATAGGGACATGTAAATATGGTCTTCTCCTGATCCTCCTAAGTGATGATGATCTAATTATAGCTAGAATACCCATTGAGAAAACAGTACTGCCTTTTTTCTACAAGTCTATCAAGCATCTGATCCATGAATGACATAGGAAAGTGATCCTTCTCTGTCGACGCATTGACCTTTTTGTAATCCATACACACTCTCCATCCTATGGCAGGCCTTATAGTGATCAATTCATTGTTAGCATTTGGCACCATTGTGATACCTCCTTTCTTTGGAAAGCACTGTATCGGGCTCACCCATTCGCTATATGTGATTGGGTAAATTACTACTGCATCAAATGGGTAGATTACTCCTGCATCAAACTATTTATTAATCTTTTTGTGAACAACCACTTGTATGGGATGCGGCTTGTAGTCTTTGACTAACTAGATTTTATGTGTGCATACTCTGGGAGGGATACCAATAATATCTATAATAGTTTATCTGATGGCCTTTTAAAATTGTTTTGGCATTGTTGCAAGGGCATCAGCTTGCTCATCATTCAAGTCTGTAGCTATTATGACAGGAAAAGTGGTATTGACTCATAAGAATGCATATTTCAAATGTGAGGGGAGTGCTTTTAGCTCTAACACTGTTGGTTCTTCTATGGAGGGCTTTCTGGGTGGTGTCTCTTGATTCTGAAAATCTAGCTCTATTTTAGTTTGGCATCTAGGACCGAAAGACACCACTAGAGCATTGACTGTCTCTTCACAATCAGGGATAGCATCACTATCGAAGGTAATCAATATTGCCTCCAAAGTTTTAACACCCAATAGTAGCTCAACTCGTACCTCTGATTCATCATCATCAACAGTCAGAATAACTAAAACCACTCTCACAACACTTTCCTTCCTTGCTTATTGACACACATTGAACACGACCTCATCTTTACCAAATTTGAACATGAGCAAACCCTTTTCCATGTCAACCAAGGTGCGATCGGTAGCTAAGAAAGGCCTTCCTAAAATAATTGGAACTTCAAAATCAACCTCACAATCAAGAATAACAAAATCTACAGGAAATATGAATTTTTCAACTTTTACCAATACATCATAGAGTATCCCAATAGGTTTCTTGACTATTCTATCTGCCATTAACAACCTCATTTTAGTAGGAGTAGGGGCACCTAAACCAAGCTTCTTGAAAATTGCAAGAGGCATCAAATTGATACTAGCATCAAAATCACAAAGTGCTCTTGCAAACTCTACATCTCTGATAGTACAAGGTATAGGGAAAGCACCTAGATCTTCATGCTTTTGAGCCAATGACTTGGTAGTGGTAGCACTACAATGTTGGAGATCTTTAGAAAGCTCTTGACTCAAAGTCTGCTTCTTAGTAACTAAGTCTTTCATATACATTACATAACCTGGCATCTTCTCTAAAGCTTTAATCAAAGGGATGTTGATGGATAGTTGCTTAAACCTCGATCGGTATAGGAGGACTAATGGTGCTATTGCTACCTCTAGTTATCACCTCCATGTATTGTCCTTCAAACTTAGGATTTTGAACGGTATTACTTGGCAATGTACCTTTCTGGCATTGATTCAATTTAGTAGATACTTGATTGAATTATTGCTCAAGTTGCTTAATGGCTCCCGAATGAGAATCTATCATTTAATTAATGCTTGAAATATCGGACTTCATTCCTCATAGATTTTCATCTTGGGTCTCCACTTTTTTGAACAAATGGTCAAACATCTCTTCACTTCTAGAACTATTTACCCCGACATCATGATTATGGGGTGAAACATATGAAACATTCCTAAAACCATCTCTTCTACCCCAATCTGCTTTAGGATCCTTATTCCTCTTGTAATAAGTACTTCAATTATATCTATAAGCTCCATCTCTATTATAGTTCTGACCTTGGTTCGCAGAACCTTGACGCCTATAGTTCAAATTGGACCCTTGGGCAGTGGTGCGGAAACCTACCTCTTGATCACCCACAAAACAAGCATCCTTATCATAATATGGATCTTCATACATGGGCGCTTGAGAAGGTTGATGGACAACCACATGCACTCTTTCTTGACTTTGTTTCATCATAACCTCCATACCGATGCGAATTTGGGCAAGTTTTTGCATAATCTGCTTATTGGTCTTGGCATGCTCTGAATCCACACTCATGGCATAAGAATTCTTTATAGACGTTCTTTCTTGTTGCCCCCATGCATGGTTCGTTTTGACCACTTGCTTTATGCACTCCGTGATCCTTGTAATGGTTGACCCAAGAACATGCCCCCATTATGGTATGAAAGATGCCCCTTAGCCCTGTATCCCATCTTTACTATCTCTTATTGTTGCTTTCTTGCTTCCACGACGAATAATGTGTAATGATATGTTAAGAGGCTCGATTGGGGTCCCTTCGGGTTCCCATTCACTGTGACAAGTCTAGGCCCTATGCTTGGGTCGTGATAAACTTGGTATCCGAGCACTAGGTTGTTATTGGTCCTCGGCATCCAACACACCGTGTTAATTAGAGTCTTATTCATTGTTATGTTTTGCACCGCAACTATGCATACGAGGCTATAAGACGTTTTAGGAAATGTTTCCTTTCTTCTTACTGTATGTTGTGCTATAGAAGTTAAGGTATGTTTTTCCTCTTAACGATTGTTCTTTGCTATGCTAGATCATGCCTAACACAAGAGGAAGAAAAACTCGTACTAGCTCAAGTTGTGGCTAATTAAGCTAATCAAGGGGTCCAATCCCCTCATGATCCTACTTATGGAATCTCGATTGAGAGACTGTATAAGAATGAACCCATCGAAATTCAATGGGTCTAAGGTGGATGAGGACCCTCAAGAATTTATTGATGAGGTATAAAAAGTGTTGGCTATCATGGGTGTGAGGTCAGAGGAAAATGCGGAGTTAGAGGCTTACAAACTCAAAAGGGTGGCCCAAATATTGTATACTTAATGGAGGGAGGAGAAGAGGATCAACAATGTGGTACTATAAGAGGTGTTTAAGGCGGCTTTCCTCAACCGGTTCTTTCCTCTTGAGCTTAGGTATGCCAAAATGATGATGTTCATGAATTTTGAAGTAAGGGTCTATAAGTGTGAGGGAGTATGCCCTCAAGTTCAACCAACTGTTAAGATATGCTCCACACTTGGTTGCCGACTCGAGGTATAAAATGAATAAGTTTGTGATGGATGTATCCAATTTGGTGAGTGAAGAATGTTGTACCACCATGTTGATTAGTGACATGGATTTTTCCTGCATGATGTCATATGCCGAACCTTTGGAGGGAGGAAAAGTTGAGGAAGAGAAGGGGTAATGAGGCCAAGGGTGCCCATTTTGATGGAAGGTTTCAAATTCCCAAGGGTGGCCGATTTCATCAAGGCCAAGGGTCTTCTCATGCTCATAGTGGGAGATTTACCAATGACTATCGATGGACCCAAGAAGGTGGTGGTGTGATGCCTAGACTCATGTGTCTAAAGTGTGTTAGGGGCCGTGGTGGCCCATGCTTAAGAGCTATCAATGTTTTTTTTCATTGTAGGGAAGTAGGCCACATGATGATTGATTATCCACGAAATCACAACAATCCTAAGGATGTTTGTCCTCAAGGCCGGGGTGCTTATGCGGGTCCTTTGAGTAGAGAAAGCCAACAAGGTGGTACCCCAAGGCACAATCGATTTTATGCTCTCCATGAGAGGCAAGGGGTTGATGAAGTTCCCAATGTCGTCACCAGTAAGTGAAAAGTCTTTGATTTTGATGTGTAGTGCATTGATAGACCCTGGTGCTGCTCTTTCTTTTGTTACTCCTCTTATTGACAAAAAGTTTCATTTTGGGCCCGAATTGTTGTATCAATCTTATGAGATGTTTACTTCTATTGATACATCTATTGTTACCGAAAAGGTCTACCGAAATTGTTACATCTACATCTTGCATAAAATATCGCCTTGTGATCTTGTTGAGCTGGATATGGTTGATTTTGATATTATTCTTGGGATGGATTGGTTGTATACGTATTATGCCTCTATAAATTGTAGAACCCATAGGGTCAAAATTCAATTTCGAAATGAACCTGTCCTTGAGCGGGAGAGTATGACATGGTGGTCAAGGGTAGGTTTATCTCTCGCATTAATGCAAAAAGTTGATCTCTATGAGGTGTCTCATCATTTTGTGATGGTTAGGGATGTGGAGTCTAAAGTCCTTCCTATAGAGTCGGTTCTGGTGGTTAATGAGTTTCTTGATGTCTTTTCAAATTACCTTCCTAGTGTTCCTCCCAAAAGGGAAATAGACTTTGGTATAGACCTCCTTCTTGATACTCAACCCATTTCTATTCCCCCATACCATATGGCCCCGACGGAGTTAAAGGAGCTGAAGGAGCAATTGGGGGATTTGTTGGAGAAGGGTTTTATTAGGCCAAGACAATCACCTTGGGGTGCATCGGTGTTGTTTGAGAAGAAGAATCAAGGGTCTCTAAGAATGTCTACTGACTACTGACAACTTAATAGGGTCACCATATAGAATAAGCATCCTCTATGAAGGACTGATGATTTGTTTAACCAACTTTGAGGCGCTAGTCACTTCTCTAAGATTGATCTTCGGTACGGGTATCAACAAGTCAATATGATGGAGTGCGATATTCACAAGACGACCTTCCAGACTAGGTATGGGCATTATGAATTTGTGGTTTTATCTTTTGGGTTGACTAATGCACCGACTATCTTTATGGATCTTATTAATAAACTCTTTAAACCGTACTTGATTCATTTGTGGTGGTTTTCATTGATGATATTTTGATCTATTCTCATACTGAGGAGGAGCATGTGGCTCATTTGAGGGTAGTGCTTCAAATATTGAGGGAAGAGAAGATGTATACCAAGTATGAAAAATGTGAATTTTCGTTGAAAGAGGTTGTCTTTAAGGGTTATGTGGTGTCGGGGGATGGCATTAAAGTAGATCCTAAGAAGATAGATATGATTAGAAATTGGCCTAGAGCACTGATCCCACCAAACATTAGAAGCTTGTTGGGCTTAGCGGGTTACTAGCGGAGGTTTTTGAATGGGTTCTCTTCTATTGCCTCTCCCATGAACAAGTTTCCTCAAAAGAAGGCTATGTTTTTGCGGACCGATGAGTTTGAAAAGAGTTTCCAAACCTTAAAGGATAAGCTTGTGTCTGCTCCTATCTTGCCTCTACCAGAAGGGTTGGAAGGGTTTGTAGTGTATTGTGATGCCTCCCAAATTGGTTTGGGTTGTGCTTTGATGCAAATGGTAAGGTGATAGTCTATTTTTCTAGGCAACTTAAGGTGCATGAAAAGAATTATGCTACTCATGATCTTGAATTGGCCGTTGTGATATTTTCTTTGAAAATTTGTCGTCACTATTGTATGAGGCACATGTTGATGTGTTTATCGATCATAAAAGCCTTCAATATGTGTTCACTCAAAAAGATCTCAACTTGAGTCAACAAAGGTGGTTAGAGCTTCTTAAGGATTATGATATGAGTGTGCATTATCATCCCGGTAAGGCTAATGTTGTGGTCGATGCTTTGAGTAGATGATGGGGGCAAAGAGGTGGCTAGAAAGGTTCTTCAGTTGACTAGATTAGGAGTTAGGTTGGAAGAGATTGACAATTGTGGTATTGTGGTTGTTGATGGTTCAAAATCTTTCTTTGTTGATGAGGTAAAAGCAAAACAAGATCTTAACCCCTTATTATTAGAATTGATGTCCTTAGTGAGAGATGGCAAGGTGAAGGTTTTCTCCTAAGGGGGAGATGGTGCCCTTAGGTACCAAGGTAGGTTTTGTGTGCCTAGTGTTGGTGGTTTGAGAGAGAAGATTCTTGATAAGGCCCATAATTCTTCCTATTCCATTCACCCAAGCTCTACGATGTTGTATGGGGATTTGAGTGGGGTGTATTGGTGGGGAGGTATGAAGAAAGACATCGTTATGTTTGTGTCCGGTTTCCATAATTGCCAATAAGTCAAAGCTAAACATCAAAGGCCAGGTGGCCTAACCCAAGACATAGAGATTCCTACTTGGAAGTGAGAGAAAATTATCATGGATTTTGTGTTTGGGTTGCCTAAGACTAGTAAGGGTTTTGATTCTATTTGGGTTGTGGTTGATAGGATGACAAAATTGACTTATTTCCTACCAGTCAAAACTACTTATGATGCCAAAGATTATGCTAGGTTATACATTCATGAGTTGGTTAGATTGCATGGGGTGCCCTTCTCTATCATATCTGATCATGGTGCTTAATTCAGTTCACACTTTTGGAGGTCCTTCCAAAGGGGTCTTAGTACCAAGGTTAAGCTTAGTATAGCCTTTCACCCTCAGACGGATGACCAAGCCGAAAGAACTATCCAAACTCTTGAGGATATGCTTAGGACTTCTATATTGGAGTTTAATGGTAACTGGGATGATCATCTACCATTGATTGAGTTTGCTTATAATAATAGCTATCATGCAAGCATTGGTATGGCTCCTTTTGAGGCTCTTTATGAAAGGCATTGTAGGTCCCCCGATTGGATAATTTGAGGTTGGGGAGATGGCCTTGTTAGGTCTGGATTTTGTTATGGAGGCCTTAGAGAAGGTGAGAGTAATTAGAGAAAGATTGAAAACCACCCAAAGTCAATAAAAGCCATATGTCGATATGAGGAGAAGGGATCTTTAATTCAAAGTTAGTGATTGGATCTATTTGAAGGTCTCACCTGTGAAGGATCTGGTCTAGTTTGGCAAAAAGGGTAACTTGAGCCGTAGGTTTTTGGATCTTATAGAGTATTGAGGAGGATTAGTAAGGTGTCCTATGAGGTGTAGTTGCCCAATGACATGCATATGGTACATCGGGTCTTCCATGTGTCGAGCTAAGGAAATGTGTGGGTGATCCTAGTACTATTATGCCTCTAGATGTTGTGGGTGTCATTGAAGACAGTTTGACTTATGAGGAGGTTTCGGTAGAAATCTTGAATAGGCAAGTGAAGAGGTTGAGGAACACGGAGGTAGCTTCCATCAAGGTTCTTTGGAGAAACCAACAAGTTGAAAGTGCCACATGGGAAGCCGAGGCGTACATACTAAAGCGATATGCATCTCTCCTCCACTCTACTTAAGACTAACGTACTAATTTAGGTTTCTTTATATGATTTCAAGTCTTAAGTTTTAGTCCTTATGTCATTGCATGCACTCATGTTTATATTGATAAGTTTTTTATGGAGATTTTGATGTTCATGTTTTGACTTTTAGAAAATAATGTTTAAGTGCATTTGTTGTATCCATGTTGGGCCAAAATCTTCATGATTACCTTCCTTGTGTATGTTTCTTTGACATTTGGGGACGAATGTTACCAAGGGGGAGATATTGTGACACCCTATAACTAAATGCTCTTGTGTATCCATTTTTCAAGCTTTATTTGTGTAGGTGGGGAGTGTATTATGGTCATGGGAGACTTCTGGTACTTGGACGAGTTCAAAACTTCTCTAGGAGTTGAGTTTTGGATGTTGGTTCATGCAAGAGTCAACTTTAAACAAGCATAACACTTAACACACTTGGAACTAGATGGCCCAAAAACTATCAAATTAAAGCCCATTGTGTTAGCTTTTCAATGCACTTAGTTCGCCTCATTTTGAGTTAGGATGAAGGAGTTATGACCGTTTATGTGAGACCCTCCCATGCAGTAAACCACACGGGCAGCTTGACGGGTAGTGAGGTGTTGGACGGATAGTTTGGGCAGCATTGAGCTAGAAAAGCCCATTTTTGGCCTATGGCTTGGGCACGGCTAGTGGCACGGGCCGTGTGTCTTGCCACTGACCGTGTGGTTTGTTGTGGAGTGTGCAATTGAGGAAGGTGAGCATGGGTGGGAGTTTTTGACTAAGTGTGGTGCCACAGGCACTTTGACCGGCATGTTAGGTCGGATGACTCATGAGCCTTGAGCGTTAGGTGACCTACAATTTCTTTCTCTAAGTGTAGTTGGATGAACCACTACACGGACCATGTAACACCACACGGCCCGTGAAAGTGACGATGACGATAACTTTTTCCCAAGTGTTCCAATTCCAATTTTTAGACTAAGTATCATCTCACGAGCAATCCACATGACCCATGGAGTGTCACACGACCAGTGTAACCTCAAGTGAGGTGACACTTTGCCAGTTTTTCCTCCATTTCACTTATGGCGTTTTCGTAAATTTTATTTATTCTAATGATATTTTTTGACTTCTAATGATATCTTAACCTCCCCAAAAGACCTAAACCATATACAAAAGGAGCTAAGTCATTACTCTCATCTCGAATGCACTCTCAAATTCTTTCAAGAACCTCCATCAAAACCCCAATACAAATTCAAGGAAACTCAAGGACATGGTTGGATTTCAAAACTCCACACCAATCTCCCATTCTTTCCCAACTCAATTTCAAGAAAATCAATGTCTAAGGTATATGGGTTTCAACCATTGGATCATTTCACCCATGATGCTGAAGCTTCCTTTTTACCTAAATTACATGTTTCTAAATTGATTTTACTTATGGTTCTTCTATTATGAACTTGACTATGAACTAAGTTGGGGTTTTGTAAAAGTGTGATTGTTTAAGCATGTTTTGAACTATGAATTTTAGATCTATCTTGAGATTTGATGAAGGAGTTTTGATGTATCTTACATGAGGGTATTACCAAGTGCTGGTGGGTGGTTTTACATAAAGTTTTCTTGCATAATTTCACTCTGAATTGCATGATTTTACACTAGCATTGCACCCCAACCAAGTGTTTGATAAAATGTCTAGTTAATGTATCTTGAGTTGTTTAAGCCCTAATGCTTGGCATTCAAATTAAGTGAATTTATAATGATGAAAGAATGTTATATATATGTTGATTCCATGAGAAGTATCTATTGTGTTTTTAGTTGACCATAGCCAATTAACAGGTGATGCCATAATGACCTTGGATGGGGGTTGTAACCCATCAACCAATTGAGGAGTTTGTACCTCAATCATCTGGGATAGGGGTGGTAAGCCATCAACCAATTAAGTGGTTGGTACCTCAATCATCTCGGATGGGGGTGGTAAGCCATCAACCAATTGAGGGGTTGGTACCTCAATCACCTTGGATGGGGTGGTAAGCCGTCAACCAATTGAGGGGTTGGTACCTCTATCACTTTCTGTGGAGAGTGGTCATGTCCGTCAACTAGTTGAGGGGTTGGTCCCTCTATCACTTCTAAGGGGTGGTCGACCTTAGATTCCAAGTACTAAGTTTCTTGATCTATGATCATGATCTATTCTTACATATGCAATATGATTTATGTATAAGCATATTTACTACAAGTATCTTTCATGCATGCCATTTTGTTATATGATCATCTATTGCTTAATTATGCATTTTCACTATGTTGCTCATCGATTGTTGTATTGCATCCTACATACTCAGTATGATTCAAACGTACTAACGCATACTCTATGCCTACATGATGTTACCATGTTGGAACCGGATCCCCACTTGATTATCCTCCTCCTCCATGTGGCTAGTGTTATATCTCTTAAAGCAAGTTGGTGAGTCCTTAACTTCGAGGACATACTTTTCTTGATTTGTGCTATGTATGGACTCTCTATTCTTTATTGTATGCTTTCATTATGAGGGTGAGCTTAGTTGTTTGTATTGGCCCTTGCAAAGTTCTATGTTTACAGGTGTTGTTGCACAAGTTATGTAATAATGCTAAGAGATTGACTATCTCTTTGACTCTATGATGTTTTATGATATGGAAGATGTCCCTTAGCCCCGTATCCCCTCTTTACTATCTCTTATTGTTGTTTTCTTGCTTCCGCGACCAAGGATGTGTAATGATATATTAAGAGGATTGATTGGGGTTAAGAGGACTGATTGGAGTCCATTTGGGTTCCCATTCGCCGTGTCACGTCTAGGCCCTAGGCTTTGGTCATGACACTTTAGAGCCCATAAATCATCATAACATGCTTGTTCTGAAATTCGTGCAACAATCTTTCATCAACATAAGAATCCTTGTCAAGTAGAATTAGTCAAACATGGTGGGTATATGCACACACACTTAAAATCATGTAATTTAAGAGTATGAAGAAGAGAGAAGTAAAATCAATTCATTGTAAAGTCATCCAAACCAACTCACCAATTTTGTAGTAAAACCCTCATTATTTAGAAATCATACTTCGTGACATATAGTGAAAAGTAGTTAGTTTGAATCATTCTTAATCAACCTATCATAATCATATACATCATTTTCAGAAAACATGGATATGGGCACATAAACTCATCTTGTCAAGAAACCCAGGTTAAGACTTCTTCAATAATCGTATAAATCCACAAATTCTACAAGATATTATATGTCATGATAACGCACAAAAATAAACCATCATAGAATGCATAATATTAATATCATATGCACGAGTTCAGAAAATACACATAATTATTCATAACTTCATTTAGTAGAAGAAGGGAAATGGTTGGACTTGTGGAAGGAAGGTGGCCACAATCAAACCCATCATACCATGATGATAGGGGATAGAAGATCCTTGGAAGATAATGAGAAATTCAGAACACTAGGTTGCACCTTCTTGCTTGAAGCCTTATAGGAACTTGAGAGTGTTTGAGAGGGTTCAAAGACAAGGTTTTCAGAATAAGGAAGAATGAGATGTATTAGGGTTATGTAAACTAATAAGGAACATGAATGGGGCCAAAACGACGTTGTTTGGTCTTAGAAGAAAGAGGGAAGGTCAAATTCCTACGAGACCCCATCTACGGGCCATAGAGCACTCTATAAGCCGTAGATGAACTTTCGTAAACTAGGGGTCCTGAAATTTGGGTTACTAAAATTTGTCACGAAACCCCTATCGCAGGATCTACGACTCGTAGAGTGATTTACGAGTCATATAATGTGTCATAGTTTGAACTTCAAGAAGATACGCATTTCACCAAGTTTGCCAGATTCTACGAGACCTACATTACGAACCATACTCCAACCTATGAGTCGTAAACCCATTTATGAATATCAATAGTACAATTTTTTGAAGCTTATCTCTTGTATCTCTCGTACCCCCATAAGTGGGGTCTTACAATATCTCCCCCTTGGTAACATTCTTCCCAAAATGTGCTAAGGCAAGCTCTAAGGAATGGGTTCATACACCATATTCCTCTTCACCATGTATATATAAAATTGCAGCACATGCACAATTTAAAATTTTCAAACCATGGTTCAAATAGCACTTATAATGCAATCTCAAATTCACATAAAACATGCATGAATGTCATGGAAATTTCATGCAAGGAGAAAAGTTTCTAAGATGGGAAAATCTTGTCACCTCAAGCTTGATCGGAATGGAAAAGATGGGGGTATTGCTTCTTCATATGGGCTTCAACTTCCTATGTGGCACTTTCAACTTGTTGGTTCCTCCAAAGGACTTTGATGGATGCCACATCTTTATTCCTCAACCTCTTCACTTGTCAATCAAGTATTTCCACCGGAACTTCGTCATAAGTCAAGTAATCTTCTACAACACCCACAATATCGAAGGGTACTATAGAACTTGGGTCACCTACACACTCCTCAACATAGACACATGGAAGACCAGCTGAACCATACTTATATTTGTAGGCAACTCTAATTCATAGGCAACCTTGAGAATTCTCCTCAACATAGGGTCCCACAATCCTTGGGTTCAATTTCCCTTTCATGCCACACCAGACCGTACCCTTCATGGGTGAGACCTTCAAATACACGTAGTCATCAACATTAAAATCAAGGTCTCTCCTCATTACATCAGAGTAGGACTTTGGCCTACTTTAAGCCTTTTTCACTCTCTGTCTTACCAACTTCATCTTCTCCAAAGCTTCCATAAAAAAAATTGGGCCAAACAAAGCCATTTTCCCTATATCAAACCAACCAAAAGGGGATCTACAATGCCTTCCATATAGAGCTTCAAAGGGACCCAGGCCAATACTAGAGCGGTAGCTATTGTTATAAGCAAATACAATGAGTGGAAGGTGTTCATCCCAACTACCCTTAAATTCAAAACACAAGCCCTAATCATATGCTCAAGAGATTGGAGTGTCCTTTCCGCTTGACCATCTATTTGAGGATGAAACACCGTGCTAAGCTTGATTTGGGTACCAAGACCCTTTTGGAAGGATCTATAAAACGAGAGGTGAATTGGGCACCACGATCTGAAATAATCGATAATGGTACCCCACGCAACCTAACCAACTCATGAAGATATAGTTTTGCATAATCCTCGGTATCATAAGCAGTTATAACCAGTAGAAAGTGAGCGGACTTCATCATCTAATAAATGATAATTCAAATAGAATCAAAGTGTTTTCTAGTCTTTCGAAAACCAATTACAAAATCCATGTTGATCTCTTCCCACTTCTAAGTAGGAATTTTGACGTCTTAGGCTAGGCCACCCGACCTTTGATGTTCGGCTTTCGCTTGTTGCCGATTGTGACAACCGGCTATGAACTTGGCAATATCTCTTTTCATACCACCCCACCAATATATCTCCCCTCAAGTCTCTATACATTTTCATGGAATCGAGGTGAACAAAATTACGAATTATGTACCTCTTTCAAAATCAACTCCCTCAAGCCATCAATATTAGGCATACATAGCCTACCTTGGTACCTAAGGACACCATCTCCCCTTTGGGAGAAAACCTCTACTTCACCATCCTTCACCAAAGCTTTCAATCCTAGAAAGGTAGGGTCAAGGTCTTATTTGGACTTAACATTTTCAATCAAAGAAGATTTGGAACTATCAATAACCACCACACCTCCATTTTCAAATTCATTCAACCTAACTCCCTACCTAGCTAACCAGTGAACTTCTCGAACGACCCCCTTATTGCCATCATCAATATGAGCTACACTCCCCACGGACAATCTTCTTAGAGCATCGGCCACAACATTAGCTTTGCGGGGATGGTAGTAAACACTCATGTCATAATCCTTAAGGAGTTATAACCACCTTCTTTTTCTTAAGTTAAGATCCTTTTGTGTGAAAACATATTGGAGAATCTTGTGATCGGTGAATATATCTGCATGAACTCTATACAAATAATGACACCATAGTCTAAAAACAAATACCACGACCGCTAATTCAAGATCGTGGGTGGGATAATTACGCTCATACACCT
Organism: Solanum medicagineum; assembly: GCA_026153255.1. Taxonomy (NCBI): domain Eukaryota; kingdom Viridiplantae; phylum Streptophyta; class Magnoliopsida; order Solanales; family Solanaceae; genus Solanum; species Solanum medicagineum. The sequence goes on from JAPFFP010052998.1 coordinate 24,623, forward strand.
TTAGTTACCGAGAAATAGATGCTATAACATTGCCATTTTGCATCAATACATACTCCAAACCAATCCTCAAAGTGTCATAATAAACCACAAACCCTTCTAGCCTTTCCGGCAAAGCCAAAATGTGGACGTTACTGAGTGTACTCTTGGTAGTATTGGATGCCAACGAATTTTTTTTGGTATTATCCATGCTTTTTTGTGTAGTATCTTGGTAGCTTTGGCAAGTGTAACTTGTTCCTTCTCTATACAATAGGTGATCTTCCCTTCCTAGATTGTTAGGTGTTAGACCTTATGATTAAAAGTTAGCTTTATTGCTATATTTAGTGTTTTCTTTGACCATATCTTGTCGAGTAGACTTTGTAGCCTATTTTTCATGCTAGCAGACGGTAGATCTGATTCTCCCAGCTAATGCTTCCTCCTCGCCCCTCCTTTATCTCGTATGTCTTGTTTATTTCTTATTTTATCTATTACCATGTCACTTATGCTATGCATGCCTTATTTTCATGTTATATATACTTGCTTTATCTGTGACGCTTAGTGATGTCGCCCAAGTTACACCTCCATTTTAGAGGATAAAATGGTCATTGTCAAGAAATAGAACCTAACAAAGGTTAGGGTTGAACCCACAGGGAATATGTAGACTTACAAGAATTCACTAATTTGCAATTCGAGCGGTTAACCAACACCATTACACAGAAGGGGGGGCTTCGCAATAATCAGTTGAGAAAATAAAGCTACGCTAACTATCAGAAAAGAAGTTAATATATAGAGAACCTAGGGTATTATGTTCCCCATGATTTCTAACTCAATATCACCAGATAATCTAATTCTTTCCTACTGTATAGCATGCTAGACAGTAATTTATGTTCACCAAGCCCTTCGGTCGAAGGTGAGAGGCGAATTTCACTATGTGACTTGATCTATCACCATAGTGTGCATTACTAACCATTACCTATCAGTCTCTGTACAACCTCCCCCTTTTGCCCAATCTGGTTGATTAGACGAGAAAAATCAATTGAATACTATTAACTAATCTCTTTTCCTATTCATTACTACATCAGTTCAGTCAGTAACACCATGCAAGTAATAATGTTGGCCACCACTAGAAAACATGCAAAATGAAATGAATTAATAAATACGTGCACACACCTTCCAAGAATTATGAACTGTACGATTTTACTTTGTTAGTTCTTCATGGTTCCCATGTCCATAGTTGTGGAAGTAGCTACTCATACTATGTGTAGATGAAAGAATTATGAATTGAGAAGACATAATTAAACACTTACGCAATGGAAATAAGAATAAGCAATCCAACTTTAAGAAGCACAAGCTTCAAGATCAAATTCAACTACAAGTGCTCTCAAAGCTCTGTTACAATTGTCTCTCTCTAAATTAGTGAGTTCTTTGAGGACTAGGTCTAAACTAAACTGATAAGAACTTATGAAAATAACCTATAAACCTATTTATAATAATCAAAATTCAAAATCCTAAACGAGTTAGGAGAACTGGTCTGCATGCCTTCCAAAAACACATTACGGCTCTGTTGACCTCTACGGCCTGTAATCGTGGTCTCATACATTGTTGCTAGAAAACTGGACTTCTTCTTTGTGGCACCCCTTTACAACTCGTAAAGGAGGTTTACGACCCGTAAAGGGGGTCTAGTCTGATGAACTTCAGAAAGTTTTCATCCTTTGATCATCAGAGCATGAAACTTCTCTACGACTCGTAACTTGATCTATGGCTCGTCTACATGTTCATAGAATCACTTTAGAAACTTGGCCTCTCTCTAGAATTCCTTACAAAATCTCTCTACGGCTCATAAAATGATCTATACCTCGTAAAAGGTCTTGTATGTCAATAAAAATCTGCAAGTTTGTACTTTTCCATTAAATCATGGAAAACTTGTAATCCTACAAAGACAAAAACAAAAACACATAAAAACCAAGTAACATCGCATTGAGAACATACAAAATTCAAGTTTTAAGCATCAAAAGTGTTGTATTTTGGTAGCCTATCAACACACTCAATTTAAAATTGTTGCTTGTTCTCAATTGATGAACTCAATCTATATAGACAATACAGTAACACACAGACCTCAATCCCATAACATAAATCATAGACTCGGATAACCACACCAACTTTTCAAAACAGGATCAAATAGCTATCTAACAAACCATTACAAATAGGTACATGTAACAACCCAACTATGACAAGTAAGGGAGTCTCAACAATCCTCAATCACTAAACAAGTCAAATGCTAACAATACAATGCAAGTGCCCTCACTGAAAGAAGTCCCATATCTGACATTCGATGATGTTTTTATGTCTAACTGTGAGACTATGCAAACTCACTCACTCTCACAAAAGATATTCATGCACTATGTCTAATACCATAGGCTTGACCCTATACTCATGACTCATACCTTCAACCAACTAGACTAGGATCACTTTGGAACTTTCTTGGCTTGTAATGTAGGCTCGAGGGTGCTTTGGTGCGATATTATGGGAAAATAGTGACTAAAGGCTCTCCTTGACACTGCATTTTTCTACACTTTAGCCCCACCAACTCTATCATTTTCCACCTTGTTCTCCCTTCTTTCTATTGCAAACTTTTCTAGGTGGTTTCTTATCATTTTTCATTTTCTTTCCTTGTTTTTACACTTCATTTTGCATTTTAGCTCACACTAAAGCATCACTTTATTTTTCTTGCACCCAGTACATGATGTTCCCTTTTTCCTCTGTATCACTAACTCACCCCCTTACTTTTGAGTTTTACCCTTTTAGTAGCCACCCTCAGCTTAGGCTTTTGGCCTGTGTGGAGGTGCACAATATCCATCCTCCAAACTAGGGCAACTTTTAGTAGCCACCCTTAACTTTGGATTTTTGCCTCATTCAAGGTGCACAATGTCCAAGGAAACTCCAGATTTAATTTCAGTATTTTTTCACTAAACAAGGCTAGGTTAATCAGGTATTTTTAAAGAATAGGTACATGTTAGGCTCATACATTAGGAACAAGGGATTATATCATCATTTTGGTTGCTTATTTTAGGCTAAGCGGACTACTTAAGAACAATGGTCTAAGATCCTTTCCTAAACTGGTTAATCTACAATCTAATTTAGAGTAACCAGGTAAGTTCTAAATTACCACAAAACACATAAATCTGGAAAATTAAGCTCACACTCACATGGCACTGCATACATTAACAAAAGTCTATTACATCACGCTTTTTATCTCAATTTACCCTCACTTATCAGAACACACATTGTCACTCACGTAAATATGCATGGTTGCTATCTAATTACAAACAATAATTTATGGTGGGTGTCATTTTTCAAAAAAAACACAAAAACATGCTATATGCCACAAGTATAGATCCTATATGCTATAAATATTATCTAAACATCCTAAACATGTCGGTTCAACAGAAAGAAAACGCTGGGATCAAAAATTGGGCTAGTCATGTACCCTAAGCTACTCAGACTTCACTAAGGCCCACAACTGCCCACACCCCATCGAAAATGATATGCATTATCCCGAATGCACCAAATCAAAGCAAAATAAACACATAGGGTTAAAAAATATACCTGGGTTCCTATGTGCCAGTGTGTAGCTGAGTTTGACCACCCTCCTCCTTCGGGGTGGTCTGATTAGCAGTGGTGCTCCATCCGGAGGAACTAGCACCCCTCATTCTCTCACGCTCTCAAGCCTATTGTATAATCTCCCCCTCTATCGATTTCTGCAAGACAAGCTCAAGCTCCTCCTCCTCTATGAGTTTCAAAGGCGCGCATCTCTCATATGGCTCATCAACCACTGTGAGAGGTCTCTTCCTGTGGGAAGGCAGGATAGGCTCATCATAAGCAAATAAAGCAACCAGCCCCACTAGAGGTGTAGTCACTGGTAGTGCAACCGGTGCTGCAAGCGTTGCAATCATGTCAGCTCAGAGTTGATCGATCTCTGTCTGTACAACTAACAAGTCTAAAGGTCGGGGCTCTCCCAATTAATCTCAGTTGTACCCACTCCTAAAAGGTGTCAATGTGGGCATCCACTATAGAAATATGGTCCTGTATAGTCGCGACCATGAATGCTTGCATCGGACCATCTGAGTCTGCAATGGCGTGTCGGACCTATGGCTTGAGCTGCTGAATAAGCTGAGTCAACTATGACTCAACATGTGCCAACCTTTGCACCATTGCCTGTATAGATGTGGCGGACACGTAGATCATGCCTGCAGTACTAGCCTTTGAAGTCGAGGCCTGTGGTGTAGGAACAGTAATAGAAAGCTGCCTCTCCACATCTGCCTCGTGCTTTGGGTGCCTCTCCTTAGTAGCAACAGTGGTGGTGTCAGTATTTGAACATTCAAATGGTGGCTCTGGGAGAACATCTCAAGGATAGGTGGAGGTGTGCTCGCTCGAAAGGTACCGAGTTCTCTTTAGCATTAATCAGGCCCAAGTTGCACCGGTCTTTAGGAGGATAAAGCGGTCATTGTCAAATATAAAAACCTAACCAAGGTTACGGTTGAATCCTACAGACTATAGAGACTTACAACAAATTCACCAATACACAATTCAAGTAATTAACATTTCAATTCCCCGAAAGGGGGGTTGAGATGTTCATTAAGAAAATAAACTAAACTAACTATCACTGGGGACAATCAATAATGGAGGGCAACTTGGCTATTGTGTTCCCCATGATTCACCAACACAATATCCCTAGGTAAACCAATTCCCGACTAGAGTACAACATGCAGGATGGTAATTTAAGTTCATCAAGCCCTTTGGTCAAAGGTGAGAGGCGAATTTCACTATGTAACTTGGCCCATGTCCTCAGTTTGCAATATTAACCATTACACATAGTCCCAGTCAACCTCCCCTTGGTGTAGTTTGGTTGATTAGACGAGAACACATATCCAATTCTGTTAATCAATATTTTTTCCTATTAATTACCTATGGATCGGGAAGGTGATACTAGGCATGTTGTAATGTTGGCCACCACTAGAAAACTTGCAAAACAAAGAGAATTGATTAATATATGCAAATACCCATTCTAAAAACTGCAAATTATTTGGGTTCATTTGATTAGATTTTAATGGTTTCCACAACCCCAAGTTGTGGATTTAACTACTCATGCTATAGGTAGATGAAGAAATTATGAACTGAGAAAACACAATTAAGCACTCACCTAATTGAATTGAAGAATAAGAAAATTCAAAATTAATTGAGAATCCCAAGATTTGAAGATCCAATTAATTCACAAGTGTATTCTCCTCAAAAATTGAGGTCTCCAAGTAAAAACCCTAAAAGTACTTTGTAATTGCGTTCTCTACTGTACTCCCCTGAAAAATGACCTAAAAAGTACTATTTATAGTAATTAAAATTAAGACCTAGGAAATAGAAAATCTGGTCGACGACTTTCCACGACAGGTCCTTACGACTCGTAAAGTGATTTACGAGTCATCATCGGGGTCTCATTATCAGCTTCTTGAATCTTGGACTTCACTGCCACGAATCCACTTTACAAGTTGTAGACTGATCCACGACTTCTATTGAACTTTCGTAAATTTTATCTTCATCAACCGATCCTTCACTGAAAGTCTTCCCGACACCTCTATATGACTTGTAGAGTGATCTACGACTCGTATTAAGATTTTGCATAGCTGAACTTCAAAAATCCTACTTCACTAGAATTTGTCATGAAACCCTCCTCTACTACTCGTAGAATGCTCTACGATCCATAGAGGCTTTTGTAAGTGACCAAAAACCAGAAAAGTCTGCAATTTTTCCCCAAAGTTATGCCATCCTGCAAAACTAAACACAAAAGGACATAAAAACCATAAATGTCACATTGAGAACACACAAAATCCTATGTTTTAAGCATCAAATGTGTTGTAGTTTGATAGCATATCAACACCCTCAACTTTAACTTGTTGCTTATCCTCAAGCTACGACTCAATCTATATTGACAATACAGTAACACACATACCTCGACTCAATGGCATACATCACATACAATTCAAACTCACCTACCCATACAAACTTTTCAAAGCATGAATAGATAGCTATTTAGCAAACCAAAGCACACTGGTGCATCTGATAACTCAACTATGATAAGCAAGGGAATATCAACAGTTCCCAATCACTGAATAAGTCAAATGCTAATAATGCAATGCAAGTGCCCTCACTGAAACAAGTAACATTTATTACACTCAATGATGATTACAAATTCAGCTATGGGACTTTGCAAAAACACTCATTCTCACAAAAGTGTTTATGGATAGTCACTAATACCATAGGCTTGCAAGTAAACTCATGACTCAGATTTTCTTTTAGCTGGACTAGGATAACTTTTGGACTTTCTAGGCTTATACATAGGCTCAGGGGGCTTTGGTATGACATTTTGGAAAAATACTAACTAAAAGTCATCTTTGAACTACGTTTTTCATCACTTTAACCTTACCAACTCTAATATTTTCACCTTATTCTCCCTTTTTCCACATTCAAGCTTTTCGGGGTATTTTCTTCTCCTTTTACAAGCTTTTGCCTCATTTTTATACTTCATTTTATTTTTTGCGCTCAATATAAGGCATTTGTTTTCTTTGTCTTACATCTGGTACATGATTTTCTTCTTTTGCTATTCATTCCCAACTCACCATCTTAATTTTGTGATTTTACCCCTACACCATCCACCCTCAACTTAGGCTTTTATCCTGTATTCATAGTATCTATTCCCCAGCCACCCTCAACTTAGGCTTTTATCCTGTTTTAAGTACATAGTATCTATTCCCCGGACAAGGGCAACTTTTTGAAGCGACCCTCAACTTAGGCTTTTTGCGCCAATCAAGGTTCACAATATTCAAGGATAGGTCACGACCAATCTCAAGGTTTTTCACTAGACAACGTCAGGCTAATTAGGTGTTTTTGAAAGAATTGATACATGTAAGGCCCAAATATTATGAACAACGGATAAAACTTCATTTGGTTGCTCATGTTTTAGGCTAAAGTGGACTTATTAATAAATAAAGGCCTAAGATCCCTTCCTAATTCATTGAAACTACAATCTAGCTTAGAGTAACTGGGCATGTTCTGAATTAGCCCAAAATGGATGAATCTAGCATAACAACCTCACACTCACATGTCATTGCATACATTGTCATCAAGAGACTCACAAATCCTACTTCATGTCTCGATTACCCTCACTTATCATAATAAATATTGCCAAACACCAAAACATGCGCTGTTGCCATTTAACTACTAATTTAAATTTTTGGTGGGTTATAAACATAACATTAACACATGCAATATGCCATAAATATTAGTACTATATGCTACACATATTATCTAATCATCCTAAACATGCCAGTTCAACAGAAATTAAATATCCACAATAAAAAAGAACATGGAAAAGAAAATCTAGGGATCAAACTTTGGGGTAGTTATGGACCATAAGCTACTCAGACTTCACTATGGCCCATAACTACCCACACCCCATCAAAAAAATTGTGCATTCTCCCCAATGCATAAATCAAGAAAAAATAGAATAAGTATGGGTCAAAAACATACCTCGGTGCCTAAGCGCTATTCTATGGTTGAGTTTGTACATCCCCCTCCTACGGAATAGTCTCCTCATCTTTTGTACTCTGTTTGGAGGGGCCACTACCGATCAACTGATCCTCTTCTCGAGCGTATCTCATTTCTATTTCATGCCTCGACACTCTCAAGGTATGCTCGAGATCCTCCTCCTCATCCTTATCATCCTTAGAAAACTTTGCATGGACATTTCTCTCATTTGGCAACACATCCGTACAAGGTCTCTTCCCGACAGAAGTGTGCATAGGCTCCATAGAGGTAAACAAATCAAACAACGGTGCCAGAGATGTAGTCTCTGGTAGTGTCATAGGCACCATAAGTGCTGATGCTAGGTCAGCCTATGCTTCTCGATCTCCTGACATACGACTGACAAATTTGATGGTTGGGCCTTGACTAACCATGTATGAAACCACTCCTTAAAAGCATCAATATAGGCGTCCACACTAGAAACATGCTCCTGAATAATAGAGATGGCTAATGCCCGGCTCCACTCCTCGGTGTCTATAATAGCCCACTAGACCCATGGCCTAAGCTACTGAATAAGCTGAGATAGTTGTGCCTCAGTACCTTATAATCGTTTTTCCATGGCCTGAATTGAAGAGGCGGACACTTAGAACATGCCCATTGTAGAAGGCTCTAAAGTGGTCACCTCTAGTGGAGGAGTAGCTACAGTAGGTACCCTCTCAATATCTACTACCTCGGGCTGCTGAGGTCTCTCATCTGGAGTAGCAACAACAATAGTGGTGGTGGTAGTCCTCGAACCCTCAAGTGGTAGTTGTGGGGAAAACACCTCTAGCATAAGAGGAGGTTGTGCCTGTTGAAGTGCCACCTGGTTCTCATCAGGCTTTATCACGATGTGCTTTATGGTTTGCTGGGCCTCAACTAGCTGGTCTAGCTGATGTAAGATCTCTACCCATGACTCTACACATAGTTTGTAGATCAAAATCGAATACGGGATGGAAGTGCTCCTTTCTAATGCTGACTCATGTATCTGCTCTGTTGTGAGTCTGGCCCAATCAATGTCGTAGCTAGCCAAGATGCTGGCAACTAATACCACATGCTCTAGCATAATTGCGTTATCTACCAAGGTTAGCCAGATGCGTGATGTGAAAACAACCAAACAAAACTTTGTGGGGAAAGAGAGTGAAGCCTTGACAATTGGCTCTGTGTGGGCGGTGACCTAAGCAAGTTTCGGAACCTACACCGCAATGTAACTAGCCAACCATCTCAAAAGTGAGGTCTTATGTACTAGAGGCTTCATAATCAATGAACTTTTGCCCTGCCCCAAATGTGGTCAAACTCTGCTATAGATTTGGGGTCATGGTGCTTTGGACCAAAAAGC
>JAPFFP010052998.1:33645-53207 GCA_026153255.1 Solanum medicagineum
AATGAACTTTTGCCCTGCCCCAAATGTGGTCAAACTCTGCTATAGATTTGGGGTCATGGTGCTTTGGACCAAAAAGCATACAACAAATCATCTCCTCAGAAATATCGACACGTCGACCCCTCACCTGTACCTCTGTCAATCTAGGCTATGTGATAGGTCACATCTCATTGGGAAAACTGAGCTGAATCGTGGCTGTGTATGATACATAAAGCTCCAATACTAGAATGAGGAGCATCGCCCATGTGGCTCTGTGAGCCACGTGAGCCCACAACGTATCACCATGTCCTTCAGACCTGGGACATGGCTAAGTCCATCATCTATGACCTTGGGATACACCGCAATGTAACTAGCCAACCATCTCAAAAGTGAGGTCATATGTACTGAATGCTTCATAATCAATGAACTTTTGCCCTGCCCCAAATGTGGTCAAATGCTGCAATAGATTTGGGGTCATGGTGCTTTGGACCAAAAAGCCTACGACAAATCATCTCCTCAGAAATATCGACACGTCGACCCCTCACCTGTACCTCTGTCAATCTAGGCTATGTGATAGGTCACATCTCATTCAGAAAACTGTGTTGAATCGTGGTTGTGTACGATACATAAAGCTCCAATACTAGAATGAGGGAGCATCCCCCATGTGGCTCTGTCAGCCACGTGAGCCCATAACGTATCACCATATCCTTCAGACCTAGGACATGGCTAAGTCCATCATCTATGACCTTGGGATACTTATATATAGAATGGGTAGGCTTACCCCACTTAATTAGCTGTATGCCCTCTAAGAATATAGCCTCCATGCCCTCAACGCACCACCGGTGAGTAATAGCATCCGGTGCTGATGAAGAAGATGGTGCCATGGAGGACTCAGGATCTCCTCTATCCTCGGAGCCCCCCGCAACACTGGACTCCATTGCAAATCGTGTCATTAGGGGCAAGCTACTCCCAGTCTCCTCACTACCTTCCTATTCAAACTATAAAGGGCTATCATCCTGAGCCTGAATGCCCACAGCTCTAACTACTATTGCTCAGGTTTGTGATACCTCAACCTCAGGATTTGATGAGACATCATGGACCTTTTATGAACCACTCGGCGGAGGAGTCCGCTCATCATTAGTAGGCTCATTAATGAGCTTCCTTCTAAATGTCTCAGTATTGGACCGATTTCCATTCGGAGCCATGATACCATAAAATTAGACATAAACGAACCATAATTAGCCCCTATAATCAAGAAATAAAAAGCAAAAACTTATCTGAGTCAGTTGTAGAAAGGGTCTACGAGAAACCTTTTATGAGTCGTAGTGAGCAACACAAGTCATAAAATGCTCTGGTAGACCAGTGTTTCAGAACAATAATGGTCACTGGAAAATTATACGAGACTACGTACGACCCATAATTGGCTTATGAATCGTAGAATGGACTCATATAAAATTTTAGAGAGTAATTCAAATAGGCAAGGATCTATGAGACTTATCTACGAGTCGTAAAGTGATTTATGACTCGTAGAAGTTCTCGTCTCACGAATACTAAAATCATCAAGTGTCTGAAATTTCCTAGGAGGGGTAATTATGACTCCTAGATTCATCTACAAGTCATAAAATACTCTCGTGAACATGAAATTTCATATACATGATATTTCTATGTCCATCACACGGACCTTACGAATATATTCAACACTTAATCGACAACATCAAATCAAGCATATAAGTACCCGATCACGATAAGCACATAATAACCAATACCCAATGACAATTTCACAAATATTCACTCCATCAAAAAATGAATAAGTATAGAAGAACTTATGTTTCCGACTCTTCTTATTTGACTCACACAACATCATATGCTCATGCGAATACCCACTAAGAATACCCACCAACTTACAATTTTAAATCATACAATATCAACCAATTAAGCATGGATGATGATTTAATAGGCATAGCATGTAGCACTCAATCATTTCAAAATGTTCTATTCCGGACTTAAACATTCAATAGCAATCAAAGGGAACCCTAATTTTACAATCACCATTCAAATTCAATAAGGAATTCATGCATAGACATCAAACTTATTGCAATCATCACACCAAGCAATTAAGAACAATGTAAATTTTGAGATTAAAACTAAACCAAGAATAGTGATGAACTTGAAGAAGAAACAGAAGGTGAAAGATGAAAATTCCTAGGTGTTGGAATATTACCCTGAAAAATGGGTTTGATTGCTGAAAATTGATCGGAAAATAGAAGTGTAGGTAATAATTTGGGAAATTTTTGTCAATTAGGTCAAAAGTGGATCAAAATAATTTGACCCCTCTTTGATAACTTTACCGGGTCAACAATTAAGATTACTGGGCTTAGGTCTACAAGACCCCCACTATGAGTCGTAGATAGATCTACAACTTGTAAGTCCTGGTCTCGTAGACCTTTCAATACTTAGAAAGATTCCAGAAACTTACCTGAGTTCCACACACCCCATTGACAACTCATAATTTGATCTATGCGTCATAAAGTTGGCTCGTGGGTTTAGTGCAAACTATTCATGATCACTACAAATCTCCACGAGACGGGGTTACAAGTTGTAAAGTGCAATACAACTCGTATCCCAGTTGTAGAAACTATACCTAATGCATTTCTCAGTAAAATTTGCTGTCATAGTCTTTTACCTGTATACTGTTCATAAAATTCACTTGTACTCTATATGCAACCAGACCAATGTTAAAAAGAACAATCAAAACACAATTAAACAACTATCTAAAAATTCAAACACAATCAAACAACTACCTAAGAATCCAAACATTAAAAATAACCTAAAAACTAAGCTAAAACATAAAAGAAAACATTCTTGGTTTGCCTTCTAGGTAGCGTCGGATATATTATCGCAGCACGACTTAGAGTAATTGGCTACCATACTTCACCGACTTCCCAAACCTCACTCTTAAGCTCATCTAAATCTTTTATGTACTAACGAATGTCAAAAACAACTTCTTCACCATTAAATCTAAACATGAGTTGGCCAGAATACATATCCACTAGAGCTCATTTAGTGGATAGGAATGGTCTTCCCAAGATGATTGGAACTTCAAAATCAACCTCATAGTCTAGAATCATAAAGTTTGTCAGGAATATGAATTTCTTCACTTTTACTAACATATCATCGTGTATCAGCACTGGTTTATTCACGGTTCTATCCACCATAAATAACAAGTTAGTTGGAGTAGGGGCACCTAAACCAAGCTTCGTATAAACCACAAGTGGCATCAAATTGATGCTAGCACCCAAATAATATAGTACCCTTGTGAACTCCACATATCCTATAATACTAGGTATAGTAATAGCACCTGGGTCTTCAAGCATTTGAACCAAGGACTTAATAATGAAAGCACTACAATGTTGAAGCTCTTGAGAAAGCTCCTGATTCATTGTGCATTTTCTGGTAACCAAATCCTTCAATTAGAGGGATGTTGATGGATAGTTGCTTGACCATTGACAGAAAGTACTTGAACTTACCTTCTTCCTCCCTCCTCTTGAGTCTTTGAGGGAAAGGAAAAGGAGGCCTGGGACGGTTTATACTTTTGTGGCTCTTTAGCTACCTCACTCACCCCATCTTTGACACAATCATCACCTTCAACTATATCCTTATCTGCAAATATCTTCTCAAAAACATCTTCTACCTCAACATGCATAGGAAGATCAATGGTACTCTTGTCACCCTTAGTAGTAACTTCTATACATTGCCCTTCATTCTTTGGATTTTGAACTATGTTGCTAGGCAATGTACTCTTTTGCCGCTGGTTCAGCTGAGTTGACACTTTACCAAATTGTTGCTCAGGCTGTTCAATAGGTAAAAAATGAGACTCTATCTTTTGCTTAATGCTAGAAATATCAGATTCATGCCCCTTAGAGTTTTATCTTGTGTCTCGACCTTCTTTAACAAACGATCAAACATCTCCTTAATTGTAGAGTTGCTTGTATCGTTGTCTCGGTTATGTGGTGGCACATATGGACTATTTCTTAAACCATCTCTTCTACCCCAATCTGCATTGAGACCCTTGTTCCTATCATAATAACCACATTGGTTGTCTCTATACGCTCTCTCTCTACCATAGTTCCAACCTTGGTTTTCTTGGCCTTGGCGCCAATAGTCCTGATTGGACCCTTAGGAATTTGTCTAGAAACCCACATCTAATCATTCATAAAGCAAGCATCCACATCAAAATAAAAATCTTCATACATGGGCGCACAAGGAGATTAGTCAACTGCTGCATTTACTCTTTCCTGATTTTACATGATCACAACACCCATGCTTGTGCGAAGTTGAGCAAGTTGTAGCATAATCTCCTCATTGATCTTGGCTTGCTCTGGACAAACATTAATAACACAACAACTCCACATAGAAGCTTTATACCATTATGCCCATGCATGATTCATCTTAACCAATTGCTCCATACGTTCAGCAATCCTTGCAAATAGTTGATCAAAAACATGCCCCCCATAATGGTGTCGGAACAGGCTTGACTATTCTCATCAAGGGCATAGAAGAAGATCTCCACCAAGGAATCATCAACTAACTTATGGTCAGGCACAGTCCTCAAAAACTCAGTAAACCACTCCTATGTAGTGCTAATTAAATAACCAGGAATCTGCTCAAAGTTGTTGATCTGATCCTTTAACTTGAGCTTCTTTGATCTAGAGAATTACCTCTCCAAAAAGGCCTTCCGCAAATCTACCTAACTAGTGATTGAATTCGATGGGAGCTTAGATAACCATAATGTCGTGACCTAACCCTAGGGCCTAGACGTGATATGGCGCAAGAGGAACCCGAAGGGACCCCAAGCAAGCTCTTAGAATACCATTACACATCCTTAGTCGCAAAAATAATAAAACAAGCATCAAGAGATAATAAAGTAGGACAAGCGAGGCTAAGGTAAACACTTTCATGTCATAGACATCAAAAACAATAGGGTAAAGGTTCTTAGCATGGATACATAACATGTCCGACAAACACCTTTAATACATAGATAAGAGCAAGGGCCAAGATAAAGCAACCGGGCTTACCTTCACAGTCAAAATAGATAATAAAGAAGAATGTCTCAATACATAATAAGAGCAACATTGACTAAAGTCCCGAAGTGGAGGACTCACCACAAGCTTAGGTAGTATCAAACTAGCCACGTGGAGAAGGATGATCAACTTGAGCACCGGTCCCTACATGATGATATCATATAGGCAAGAACATGCATTAGTACATTTGAATGTACTAAGTATATAGGATGCAATGCAACAAGAATTACGCATCATAGTCAAAATGTGTAACAATAGGCAATAGGTATAATATAACAATATGGTATATATGATCAATGCATAAGTAAAACATGCTTAAGTAGCTCATGCTCATATAAGATATCATAATTGTAGAAGAGATCAAGCTAGATTTATAAAGTAGAAAACCTTTGGTACGTTGGTGATGATGTTGTCCCATTACTTAGGTGGTAAGGTGCAAACTCCTCACTAGGTTGGTGATGACGTCGCCCCATCACTAGGTGGAGAAGTACAAACCCTTCAATAGGTTGATAAGTACAAACCCCCATCTAAGTTATCCAGGTTCTTATTCCCCCCCGGATTGGGCATGTTCTAATGCAACACTTTGTATAGAATTTATCATGCATATAAGCTCATTTCATCATATAGTCAATCATATAATTTCGCATGTTTTGGCCCTTAATCTCCTCAAGAAACCACATCCAGACATTTTATCAAACACTTAGAGGGTATGTAATGCTAATATATAACATGAATCATAGAGATGAAATCATGCAAGAAAATCCATTGTAAAACCATCAATCAACACCTTGCAACACGCTAAACCAAAATACATCAAAACCCCTCCTCAAATTTTACCATAGATCAAAGATTTATAGCTTAATACATAGCAAAATAGTCATAACTTTAACATAATGTGCAGTGAATTTCATAATAAGCAAGACCCGTTTGTAAACCAACATAAAATCATGCAATCTGAGTAAAACGAGTCTAGGGCATCATGGGTGAAAGAAGATCATGAAAAAACCCACATACCATAGCTTGGAGATGAACTAGGTGAAGATTGGAGATGGAGACTTAAAACTTGAAGAAGAACCATGAAGGAAAACCTTATCTTTGGATGAGATTTTAGGACATGAATTTGGTAGTGAATATATGGTTATGTGTTTTAGTGAGTATTGGGGAATATTTAGGATGATATGAGGATGAATGAATTAAGGCTAAATATATGTAAAAACACTATTGTGAACACTTAGGTCTAAGACCCAAAATCCTTGGACTGAGATAGAAATCACTGGCAAATAAATACACAGGTCCGTGTCTGGTCCGCGATGCGGACCTGTCGCGGAGGTCATATTAACACATTTCCATGGCAGCTACGCATTGCAAATCGATTTTGGATAAGAAAGTTACGAAAATCGAAATTGCTAATCGTTTGCTCTTAAATATGGTTAGGCCCTTCTTTCCCTAATTTTGACCCCCTAAGCAAGAATATGAAGTCAGATTTTTGATATCGCATACAAATTTTGAGATATATGGAATTCAAAATTCTGGGCATTCCGAGGCACATTTTCGGGCACATTTTGGGGTCATTTCACATATCACAACATTGCCAATAAGAGACAATGGGAAAACACAAAGTCCCACGGCATCCATAGACAGATTCTGTGTTCCCATCACATTCTTATAAACAAATGCCACATTGTACAAGTGGTTATGTGCATCCTCTTATCATAGGCCCATAAATAACCCACGGTACTGTAGCATCTAAAGTAACCCACTAGAAACTGTGAACTTTTTGTCAGCCAGTAGTGATGGTAATACAATAGCCCCATTCACATCCATAGCCATAGGATTCAATCTATAAGCATTGTCATTGAAATCCCAAAGCTATGCAATATTCTCCAAAGTAGATGGATTTTCATTCCAATTATCATCATTAACATTCCGATTCAAGGCTGCATTATGTCTGATCTTAACATTTTCTTGGGCCATTCTACTTTTACTTCTTTGGATCTCTGGGTCAAGTAGAGTTAAGGGACTACCTTGACTCTTAGTGTTTGGCATACACTACTAGTATACCTTGTAAATGAAAACAGAGATAAAACACAAGGGAACTAAGGATTAACACTTGAATTACCATTACTAGTGAATTCAATTAAGTTTAGTCATATTCCCAGCAACGACACCATTATCATTGATCATGCCTAAGTTACACCTCTCTTTAAGAGGATAAAGCGGTCTTTGTCAAATATAAAACCTAACCAAGGTTAGGGTACAATTCCACAGAGAATACAGAGACTCACAACGAATTCACCAAGAACAATTCAAGTACTTAACTTCTCAATTCTCCAAGGGGACGGGTTTGCAATTTTCAACAATAAAATAAACTAAATCAATTATCACAAGAGACAATCAATAATGGTGAGCAACTTAGGTATTGTGTTCCCCATAATTCACTAACTCAATATCCCTGGCTAACCCAATTGTCGACTAGAGTATAGCATACAGGATGGGAATTTAGGTTCACCAAGACCTTTTGTAAAAGAGGAGAGGCAAATTGTAACAACCCCAAAATGTACCCAAAAGTGTGCCTCAGAATGTTGAAATTTTTAATTTTAATATATCTAAAAATTCATTTGTTATTTCAAAAAATTGACTTCGGATTCTTATTCAGGAGGTCCAAATTAGGTGGAAAAGGGTTTAACCCTGATTTATGAGCAAAGATTTAGCAATTACAAATTTCCAAAGTGTGATTTCCACTATGATTTTCACGTCCCCCTCGTGAAGCGCCCCTATGTATTTCGGGACTCTGTTTTTCAGCTTCAGTCTAAAAATTTATGTCTTGGGCCTAAAATCTCCCGTACATGTCTTAACCTATACTTGGTCGTATTTCACCCTCAGACTACCCAAAACATTTATCAATATACACTTGAGCACTTAGTCACATTTTCTCTCCCCAAACTTAAGTCCCAAATCTCACCCCAAACTAAGGATCTCCTTTAAGGTTCTTCTACTAGCTTCAGGTCTCCATCTCCAATCATCACCAAGTTCATCTCCAAGCTATGGTATGTGGATTTCTTTCATAAGTTTCTTTCACCCATGATACCCAAGCCTCCTTTTATATAAATTGCATGATTTAAAGTGGACTTACAAATGGGTCTTGATAATTAGGAAATTCATTGTACGTTATGTTAAAGCTATGTAAAGTTGTGACTTTTTTACAATGTTTTGAGCTCTAAATCTTTGATCTAATGTTGGATTTAATGAGGGGTTTTGATGTGAATGTCTTTGGGGTTTTTCAAGGTGTTAATTGATGGTTTTACAACAAATGTTCTTGCATGATTTGATGTCTAAATTGCATGGTCTTTTACTCCTGTTACATACCCTGAAAATGTTTGATAAAATGTCTGGCTAGGATTTCTTGAGGAAGTGAAGGTCCAAAGCATGAGATATAACATGAATGATGTTATGATGGTAAAATGAGTTTGTGTATATGATATACTCTATATAAAGTGTTGCATTAGACTATACTCGATCCAGGGGCCAAGATCCTTGGTAACTATGTTGGGGGTTTATACTCAGCAACCACGCGAGGGGTTTATACTTTGTCACCGTGTTGCTAAGGTGTGTTTACCATCAACCATGTGAGGGGTTTATACCATACAATAACCAAGGGGTTTATACCTTGAACAACTAGCTTGGCTCTTCTACATATATGATATCCTATATGAGCATGAATTACTTAGGCATGTTTTATTTAAGCATTGAACATAGATGCCCTGTTGTTATATTATATCTATTGCAAAATATTATGCATTTAGATTATGATGCCTACTTATTGTTGCATTGCGTCCTACATATTTAGTATAGTCAAACGTACTAACGCATACTCTATGCCTACAAGATGTCACCATGTTGGAACTGGTGCCCAAGTTGATCCTCCTCCTCCACGTAGCTAGTCCGATGCTATCAATCTAGTTGGTGAGTTCTCCACTTCGGGGACCTAGTCTATGCTATGTTAATATATATGGAGACTCTTTTTTTATGTTCTCTCTAACTATGAGGGTAAGCATGGTTTCTTTTTCTTTGCCCCCACTCTTATCTATATAGTAGAGTTGTTTGTTGGATATTTAAGTATCTATGATATAAGTTTAACTCCTAGCTTGACCATGATATTGTGCAAGCTTTTCCCTTAGCCCCATTTTCGCCATTCATTAATCTTTGAATGCTTGATTTTTTGCTTCCACAACCAAGGTTGTGTTATGATTCTTTATGAGGCTTGCTTGGAGTCCCTTCGGGTTTCCCCTTCCGTCGTGTCATGTGTAAGCCCTAGGCTTGGGTCGTGACAAACATGGTATTAGAGACCTAGGTTGATAGATCCTCGGAGTCCAACACACTGTGTCGATTAGAGTCCTATTCATGGTTGTGAAGTGCACCATGACTATGAATAAGAGGCTATGAGATGTTTTATGAAATTTGTCCTTCTTCATGTTCTATGTTATGCTATAGAGTTTTAGTGAGTTTTTTCCCCCTAACGATTGTTCTTTACTATGCTAGATCATGCCAAACACTCAAGGATGAAGGGCTCAAAATCCTGAGGAGTAACCTACAAATGGTAAGCTTTGGGATGTTCTTACAGTGCTTGCCCAAGTGGTGCCAAACCAAATCCAACAAGGTGCCCAAGCCCCTTATGCTACTACCCTTGGGAGCTAGGGTGAGAGACTTCATGATAATGAATACTCTAGTTTTCCATGGGTCAAAGGTGGATGAAGATCCACAAGAGTTCATTGATGAGGTCTATGAAATCTTGAATATTGTAGGTGTTGGGCTGAATGAAAAGGCAGAGTTGGCGGCGTACCAACTCAAAGGGTTAGCTGAAATTTGGTATGAGTAATGGAAAGGTGAGAAAGGGGTTGACAATGTGGTGATTTGGGAGGAGTTCAAATTGGCCTTCCTTAATTGGTTTTTCCCTCTTGAGCTTAGGGAGGCAAATTTGGTAGAGTTTATGAACTTGAAACAAGGTGCTATGACTGTAAGGTAGTATGTCTTCAAGTTTAATCAACCTTCAATGTATGCTCCTCATTTAGTGGCCGATCCTTGATCTAGGATGAATAAATTCATGATGGGGTCTCTGACTTGGTAAGTGAAAAATGCTGGTCCACCATGCTAATTACTGACATGGACTTGTCTCAGTTGATGAACTATGCCGAGCAAATAGAGTAGGAGAAATTGAGGAAGAGAAGAGGGCATGAGGCCAAGAGGACCCGATTTGAGGGTAAATTCCAAAAGGGGTGGTAAATTTCGTCAAGGCCAAGGGCCTCCTCATGCTACTAATAGGGGGCTTGCCAATGATTTCCCTAAGCCTCAAGGTGTTGGTGGGATGACTCCTATACATGTGCGTCCTAGAAGTGGGAAGGGTCATAATGGTCCATGCTTCAAGGGTTCTAATGCATGCTATGAATGTGGGGAGCTCGGTCACAAGAAGGTAGATTATCCAAGAAACTGTGGCAAGGTCCAGCGTTTTAATGGGGGACCCATTTGGGAGAGATAGTCCTCAAGGAGTTTCCTCAAGGCACAATCAATTTTATGCTCTACATGGGAGGCAAAGGATTGGTGAGGTCCCCCATGTTGTTACTAGTATGTTGAAAATCTTTGACTTTGATATGTATATTTTGATTGATCTGGCTGCCACTCTTTCCTTTGTTACCCCTCTTATTTCTAAAAAGTTCCATGTTGTCCCCGAGTTGTTTCATGAGTCATATACTCCTATTGGTGCCTCTATTTTTGCTAGAAAAGTTTATAGAAGTTGTCCTATTTACATTTTTCTAAGTTGTTACTTTGTGATCTTGTTGAATTAGACATGGTAGATTTTGATATCATAGTTACGATGGACTGGTTGCATGCCTACTATACTTCTATTGGTTGTAGAACTCGTAGGGTCAAGTTTCAATTTCCTAATGAACCTGTACTTGAGTGGGAAAGCCAAGATGTAGTGGTCAAGGATAGATTCATTTCATGCATTAAAGCCTATAAGCTGGTTTTTAAGGGATGGTTGTATCATCTTGTGAGGGATAGAGATGTGGAGTCCAAAGTCCCTTCCATTAAGTTGGTCCCCATTGTAAATGAGTTTCTTGATGTCTTCCCTAATGACCTTCCAGTGTTACTCCCGAGAGGGAGATAGATTTTGGCATAGATCTCCTTCCTAAAACTATACCTATCGCTACTCCCCCTTACCATATGGCCCCAGTGGAGTTGAAGGAGTTAAAAGTGCAATTGAAAGATTTGTTGGAAAAGGAATTTATTAGACCTAGTCAGTCACCTTGGGGTGCTCCGATGTTGTTTGTGAAAATAGCTTCTTCTCTAAGATTGATCTTTGGTCCGGGTACCATCAAGTGAGGGTGAGGGAGTGTCGTATTCCCTAGATGGCCTTCCAGACTAGATATAGGCATTATGAGTTTGTTGTGATGTCGTTTTGGTGGACCAATGCACCTACAATCTTCATTGACCTAATGAATAGGTTCTTCAAACCTTACCTTGATTCATTTGTTGTGGGCTTCACTGATGACATTTTGATCTACTCTCGTAGTAGGGAGGAGCATATAGGTCATTTGATGGTTGTGTTGCAAAGGATGAGGGAGGAGAGTTTGTATGCTAAATATGATAAGTGTGAATTTTGGTTGAAGAAGGTTGCATTCTTGGGTCATGTGGTGTCGGGGGAAGGTATAAAAGTGGATCCTCAGAAAATCGATGTGATTAGGAATTGGTCTAGACCATTGACCCCATCGGATATTAGAAGCTTCTTGGCTCTTGTGGATTACAATAGAAGATTTGTGAATGGATTCTCCTCCATTGCTTCGCCTATGACCAATTTGACTCACAAGAAGGTTAATTTTCTGTGGACCGATGAATGTGAGAGGAGCTTCCAAACATTGAAGGATAGGCTTGTGTCCGCTCCTATATTGTCACTGTCGGATGGGCTTGAGGGTTTGGTTGTGTATTGGTAAGCATCTAGAGTGGATTTGGGTTGTACGCTAATGCAAAATGGTAAGGTCATATCTTATGCTTCTAGACAACTCAAGGTACATGAAAGGAATTACCATACCCATGATCTAGAGTTAGCCTCCATTGTGTTTGCATTAAATATTTGGCATCATTATTTGTATGGTTGGATGTGGATGTCTTCAATGATCATAAGATCCTCTAATATGTCTTCACTCAAAAAGATCTCAATTTCAGACAAAGGAGGTGGCTAGAACTTCTCAAAGATTATGACATGATTGTGTATTATCATAAGGGTAAGGCAAATGTGGTGGTGGATGCTTTGAGTCGGTTGTCCTTGGGTAGCCTAGCTCATATGGATTGTGGTGATAGGGAGATGGCTAGGGAGGTGCATGGACTTGCTAGATTGGGGGTTAGATTGAAAGAGGTTGGGATGATGGTGTTATGGTTATTGATGGGTCTAAGTCTTCTTTGGTTGATGAGGTGATTGAAAAACAAGATCTCGACTCTTCCTTGCTTCAATTGAAGGCCTTAGTGAAAGAAGGCAAAGTAGAGGTTTTCTCCCAAGCGGGAGATGGTTCCCTTACGTACCAAGGTAGGTTGTTTGTGCCTTGTGTTTATGGTTTGAGGGAGAAGATGCTTGATGCGGCTCACAATTCTTCTTATTCTATTCACCCCGGTTCCACCAAAATTTATAGAGACTTGAGGGATGTGTATTGCTTGGGAGGAATGAAGAGGGACATTGCTAAATTTGATTCCAGTTGTCATAGCTGTCAACAAGTCAAAGCCAATATCAAAGGGCATGTGGTCTAACCCAAGATATAGAAATTCCTACTTGCAAGTGGGAGGTTATTAATATGAATTTTCTGGTTGGCTTGCCCAAGACTAGAAGAGGTTTAGATTACATTTGGGTTGTGCTTGATAGGATGACGAAATCGGCTCATTTTGTTACTGGGTAAGACTACATATCGGGCTGAAGAGTATGCAAGGTTTTATATCCATGAGTTAGTGAGGCTGTATGGTGTTCCTTTATCCATCATATCGGATCGTGGTGCACACTTAACTTCACACTTTTGGGGGTCTTTTCAAAGGGGTCTTAGTAAAAAAGTTCACCTTAGTACGGCCTTCCACCCTCAAACGGATCGCCAAGCTAGAAGGACAATTCAAACCCTTGAAGATATGCTTAGGGCATGTTTATTGGAGTTGAGGGGTAGTTGGGATGACCAGCTTCCTTAGGTTGAATTCACATACAACAATAGCTATCACTCTAGCATTGGTATTGCTCATTTTGAGACTTTTTATGGGAGACATTGTAGATCACTTGTGGGTTGGTTTGAGTTTGGAGAGGTGGCTTTGTTAGGACTGGATCAGGTTATGGAGGCTCTTGAGAAGGTTAAGCTGATTAGGGAAAGGTTGAGGACAGCCCAAAGTCATCAAAAGGAAAGACCTATAATTCGAAGTGGGTGATTGGATCTATTTGAAGGTTTCTCCACTAAAAGGTTTGGTCCATTTTCATAAAAAGTGGAAGTTGAGTCAAAGGTATGTTAGTCCTTATGAGGTGATAGAGAGGATCGGTAAGGTAGCTTTTGAGTTGAAGTTGCCTAGAGAAATGAATTTGGTTCACCCGATGTTCCATGTCTCTATGTTGAGAAAATGTGTTGGTGATCCTAATGCCATTATGCCTCTTGATGTTGTGGGTGTTTCTGAAGATAACTTGAGTTATGAGGATGTTCCGGTTTAGATCTTTGATAGGGAAGTAAAGAGATTGAGGAACAAAGAGGTGGCATTCGTTAAGGTCCATTTGAGGAACCAACAAGTTGAAAGTGCTACATGGGAGGCCAAAGTGGACATGCAAAAGAGATATCCTTATCTTTTCCATTCCACTCAAGCCTAAGGTTCTAATCCTAAGTCCCCTATGTGATTTTATATCCCATATCTCAGCCCCTAAGACATTCATATGCATTCATGTTTAAGTAGGTAAACTTATTATGATTTTACACTTATGTTGAGGATTTAAAAATGGTGTTTTACATGTTATGTTGCATTCTTGTTGGGGCTGATTTGTTGATGACCACTCTTCTCTTGTACATCTCTTTTACATTTGGGGATGAATGTTCCTAAGGGGAAGATATTGTAACGACCCCAAAAGTACCCAAAAACATGCCTCAGAATGCCAGAATTTTTAATTTTCATACATTGCAAAATCTGTTTCTTTATTGCAAAAATCTGACTTCCAATTCGTGTTCAGGGGGTCCAAATTAGGTGGAGAAAGGTCTGACCCCAATTTAAGAGCAAAGATTTAGCAATTACGAAATTCCAAAGTGTTATTTCCAGAGGGGCTTTTGCATCCCCCTCGCGATGCACCCCTATGTATTTTGGAACTCTGTTTTTCAGCTTCGGTCCAAGACTTTAAATCTTGGGCCTAAAAGCTCCCATATATGTTTTCACCTATACTTAGTCATATTTCACCCTCACACTACCCAAAATATTTCAAAATACTCCCTCAAACACTTAGTCTCATTTTCATTCACCAAATGCAAGTCCCAAACCCCCCCCCCCCAAGCTAAGATTCTCCTTCAAGGTTCTTCTTCAAGCTTCAAGTCTCCATCTCTAACTATCACCAAGTTCATCTCCAAGCTAAGGTATGTGGGTTTGTTTCATAGGTTCCTTTCACCCATGATACCCAAGCCTCCTTTTTCATAAATTGCATGATTTAAAGTTGACTTACAAATGGGTCTTGATCATTATGAAATTCACTACACGTTATGTTAAAGCTATGCAAAGTCGTTATTATTTTGCTATGTTTTGAGTTCTAAATCTTTGATCTAATGTTGGATTTGATAATAGGTTTTGATGTAAATGTATTTGGGATGCTATAAGGGGTTGATTGATGGTTTTACAACAGATTTTCGTGCATGAGTTCATCTCTAAATTGCATGGTCTTTTATCCCCATTACACACCATGAAAGTGTTTGATAAAATGTTTGGCTAGGGTTTCTTGAGGAAATGAAAGTCCAAAGCATGAGATATGATATGTATGATGTTATGATGATGAAATAAGATTATGTCTATGATACACTCTACATAATGTGTTACATTAGTCCATACCCGATCCGTGGGGACAAGAGCCCGGGTAACCTTGTTGGAGGTTTATCTCATCAACCATGCGAGGGGTTTATACTTCGTCACCATGTTTGTATGGTGTGATTACCATCAAACATGTGAGGGGTTTATACTATACAACCACCAAGGGATTTATACCTTGAAAAGCTAGCTTGGTCTCTTCTACACATATGATATCCTATATGAGCATGAATTACTTGAGCATGTTTTACTTAAGCATTGAACATACATGCCATATTGTTATTATGTTTATTCCTTAATATTATACATTTTGATTATCATGCCTACTTATTGTTGCATTGCATCCTAATACTTAGTACATTCAAACGTACTAACGCATACTCTATATCTACATGATGTCACCATGTAAGAATTGGTGCCCAAGTTCATCATCCTCCTCCACGTGGCTAGTTCGGTGCTATTCAAGCTAGTTGGTGAGTCCTTTACTTCGGGGATCTAGTGTATGCTATCTTGATATGTATTGAGACTCTCTTTTTATGTTCTATCTGACTAGGATGGTGAGCCCGGTTACTTTGTCATGGCCCCCTCTCTTATCTATGTAGTAGAGGTGTTTGTTGGACATGTTAAGTATCTATGATATAACTTTAACTCTTGTCTTTTGACCATGATACTATGCAAGATTTTCCCGTAGTACTATTTTCCCCATTCTTTAATCTTTGAATGCTTTATTTATTGCTTCCGCGACGAAGGATGTTTAATGATGCATTATGTGGCTTGCTTAGGCTCCCTTTGGGTTTCCCCTTGCGCCATGTCACGTCTAGGACCTACGCTTGGTTTGTGATACAAATTTCACTATGTGACTTGACTCATCTCCATAGTGTGCAATACTAACCATTACCCGTAGTCCCAGTTAACCTCCCCTTGGTCTACTTTAGTTGATTAGATGAGAACATCATCGAATCCTGTTAATCAAGCTCTTTTCCTATTCATTACCACCTAGATCGGGAAGGTAACACTAGGCAAGTTCTAATGTTAGCCACCACTAGAAAATATGCAAAATGAAGATAATTTATTAATACATGAAAATACCCATTCCAAGAATTGCAAATTATTCGGGTTTATTTTTTAGATATTCATGGTTCCCACAACCCCAATTTGTGGGTTTAGCTACTCATCCTATGGGTAGATGAAGAAATTATGATTTGAGAAAACATAACTAAACACTTAGCCGTTTGAATTGAAGAATAAGCATTTCCGAAATCAATTGACAATCACAATATATGAAAATCCAATTAATTCCCAGGTGTATTCTCTTCCAAGATTGAGGTCTCCAAGTACAAAGTCCTAAAAGTACTTTCTAATGACGTTCTCTACTATACTTCCCTAAAAATTGACCTAAAAACTACCATTTATAGTAATTAAAATTATGTCCTAGAAAATAGAAAAACATCTCGGCGACTTTCTAAGACCGGTTCTTATGACTTGTAAGGTGATTTATGAGTCATAATTGGGGTCTTGTATTCAGCTTCATGAATCTTGGACACAGATCCACTTTATGAGTCATAAATTGATTCGCGACTCGTAATGCACTCTCGTAGACTTCATCTTTATCAATTAGTACTTCACTGAAAATCTTCATAAAACATGTCTATATGACTCGTAGGGTGATCTATGACTCGTATAGAGGTCTCGTGTAGCCAAACTTCAGAAAACTACTTCAGTAGAATTTGTCATGAAACCCTCCTCTATGACCTGTAGAATGCTCTATGATCTGTAGAGAATCTCGTAAGTCACCAAAAACCAAAAAAGTCTACAATTTTTCCCCAAAGTCATGCTAACCTGCTTTCTTGCAAAACTAAACAGAAAAATACATAAAATCATAAATATCGCATTGAGAACACACAAACTCCTATGTTTTAAGCATCAAATGTGTTGTATTTTGACAGCATATCAGCCTTAATCAACTGCTCCAACTGGTGTAATACCTCCACTTGCAACTCTAGATAGAGCCTATAGATCATACATAGAAAGGCAATAGAGGTAGACCTCTTCAGTGTAGCCTTATGAATCTGCTCAATGATGAGGTAGGCCCATTCAATATAATAGCCAGCTAAGATGCTGGAAACCAAAACCGCATGCTCCGGCAACAAAGAATTATCAGCAAGTGTTGGCTGAATACTTGCGTGAATAACTGCTCACCAAAACTTGCCAGGGAAACTGAGCAAAGACTTGATGGTACGCTCCTAGTAAGTTACGACCCATGCAGGTTTCGGACCCTTATCATCAATAGACCCACCAACCCATCTCATCAAAGTGGCTTGCCTCTATGGATCTTTCATCAGAAGTGGGTCCCTTGTCTGCCCCACCCTGTAGTCAAACTCTGTGATGGATCTGGAGTCAGGAAACTCGAGACTGAATAACATACGATGGATGGTGGCCTCAGATATATCTACCCATCGGCCCCTTACTCTTGTCTAGGTCAGTCTTGGCTGAGCGAGGGGCTTCTTCTCCCTGGGAAGAGCAAGCTGAATAGTGGTTGTGTATGAGGCATAGAACTCCCTCACCATGGTAGGGGAGTATCGTCAAAGTGATCTAGTCAACCACTCGAGCCCGTATCTAATCATCGTGTCCTTGAGGTTGGGAATACTATCGAGTCTGTCAGTAATGACTCTAGGCTCCTCATATATTGAGCGGGTTGGCTTTCCCCACTCATTCTGTTGTTTGTCCTATGCAAAGATCGCCTAAATACCCATGATAGACAACCTATTGCAGAGAGCGTCTCGATTGTTGACCGAGGTAATATTGACAACTCTGTCTCTGATCTGTCCTCAGGGCCTCCCTCTAAGATGGACTCATCTCTTGATGGAGTCATCTATGGTAACCCGCTCTCGTCACTGCCTCTGTCCTCAGACTTGGGAGTGCTAGCAGCAAGAGCCTAAGTATGCCCAGCTCTAGAAGCAATTATGGTCTATGGGGGATCAACACTTGGATCCGGGTTGACATCCAGAACCCTTACTTACTGAGCCACTCAATTGAGTAGCCTGCTCATCATCTAAACTCTACATAGCCCGGATCCCATCACGTTTGGCTTTTAGAGCCATAATACCTGAAATATAATATATATGCACTATAATTAGCCCCAAAAGTTAAGAATTAAAATGTACAAATTCATCTGGGTTCTGTTGTAGAAGGGTTCTATGAAAGCCCCTTTATGGGCCGTAGTGGATACTTTGGGCCATAAAAAGCTTTCATAAACCATTGGTTCCAGTAATTATTTTTTACTGGAAAGTTTTATAAGACCAGGTATGGCTCATAAAGTGGTTTACAAGTCTTAGACTGGGTTCATGGAGATTTCCAATGAGTAATTAATTCCAGGCAGGGATCTACGAGACCGATCTATAAGTTGTAAAGTGTTTTACTACTCGTAAAAGGTCTCGTCTGATGGACACTCAGAAACATCAGGCTTTTGTAATCTTGCACGAGGGACAATTACGACTCGTGGAATGCAGCATGGGCCATAAATTCCACTCGTGAACCAGAAAACCCAATCACCTGAGTTTCTAAGTCCAACAGACGAACCCCAAAAAACTATTTCAACCAACAATATTACCAGCATCGAAGCAAAACATGCACACCCACATGATTTCAACAATACAATCCTTACCCCCAATATGTTCTAGATACATATATCCCATTGAAAGTGATTAAGCATCATATAATTCTGACAACCTTAGGCTGAATTTAACAAGATCATGCACCTATTTCATCCCTCTCCTCTAAGTTGACAAACACAAGCATTTAAATAACACATGGTAAAGGGGTTCAATAGGTACAAATGACAAACCAAATCATTCCATACAAGGCCAAAGTGCCCGATTTTGAGCTTATCAACAATTCAATTATGGGAAACCTAATTTCAATTAACACAATTTGAAATTCAAACATGGATTTTGTGTCTAAACTCTTTACCCAACACAATTTCCAAATCAATCCTTCAAACAAGTTAAATAAAGGGTTTTAAGTAAACCAAAAGCTTACCAAGAATTGAGATTAACTCAAAGAAGATGTAGGAGCTGAGAAGGAAAAACCTTAGGCTATCGGAATTGTTGCCAAAAAAGGAGTCCACAGTGGCCGGAGGTGATCAAAAAAATTAGGGTGTGGGGGTAGGTTGGGTCAATTTTGTAAATTTATGTCAGAATGAGGTCAAAATAATTTGGTCCCTCTATTTACACATTGACTCAGCTCAATTGGGCCTGGACTCTACAAAAGCCCATTTACGGGCCGTAGAGTGCTTCATAAGTCATAAATCATGGTTTCGTAGAACATCTAAACCCTAGTTTTCAGGACTTGACTTTTTACATAACCTTAATTAGTGTTGAAAAATCAGTGCACTTTTTGGCTGGTCATTGACATTGGGGTCTCAGATCATTTGGTCTTGGA